>JAZGLO010004486.1:0-25781 GCA_036873155.1 Biomphalaria sudanica | reverse complement strand
TAATCTCTACAGTAGCTGTGATAGGTAAGTAATCTCTACAGTAGCTGTGATAGGTAACTAATCTCTACAGTAGCTGTGATAGGTAACTAATCTATACAGTAGCTGTGATAGGTAAGTAATCTCTACAGTAGCTGTGATAGGTAACTAATCTCTACAGTAGCTGTGATAGGTAACTAATCTCTACAGTAGCTGTTATAGGTAACTAATCTCTACAGTAGCTGTGATAGGTAAGTAATCTCTACAGTAGCTGTGATAGGTAACTAATCTGTACAGTAGGTGTGATAGGTAAGTAATCTCTACAGTAGCTGTGATAGGTAACTAATCTCTACAGTAGCTGTTATAGGTAACTAATCTCTACAGTAGCTGTGATAGGTAACTAATCTCTACAGTAGCTGTGATAGGTAACTAATCTCTACAGTAGCTGTGATAGGTAACTAATCTGTACAGTAGGTGTGATAGGTAAGTAATCTCTACAGTAGCTGTGATAGGTAACTAATCTCTACAGTAGCTGTGATAGGTAACTAATCTCTACAGTAGCTGTGATAGGTAACTAATCTCTACAGACTTACTGCAGTTGAATTCATCCCAACCACTCCTACAGTTATCAAACCCATCACAGACAGACGAGGCTTCAATACAGACATGGTTATCACATCTTACTTCAGTGTCTGTGCAAGGAACCAGATCTGGACACACAAAAAAAGTTAAAATGTATATACACTGACCATAGACATAAATAAATTCAGACTGGCCGATAAAAGAGTTTTATGAAACGAAAATATGTGACTTGCAATTTTGTGTACTTTATTATACAGCATTTATGAGCAGTATAAAAGTTAAGTATTCATATCTATTTCAGCCATAACCTATATAAGTATTACAATATTTTCACTTATGTTTTTTTTTAATCTCTAAGAGTGAAGATCATGCAACTTTTCAGAATTCGGAAATCCGAAAACAATAGATGTACCTGTTTTCAAGTTACATGAAGTTACTTCCTTCTTATCTTATCTTATATAATACAGACGTTACTTCAAAAAAGAAGATGATTACGTCCTACGCGTCATGCATTTAGTCATGCATATTAACCAATGACTTAAATTCTGCGAAGTCACTGGTTTTCCTGGCTAGCTCAGGCAACCCATTCCATGCTCTAATAGCACTAGGGAAGAAGGAGTATTTGTACAAATTTGTCCTAGCATATGGGACGAGGAATGTGCCTTTATTTTTGTGTCTTTCAGAGTATTTTATTAAATTTTGTTTTTGTATTTGAAGATTATGGTTCAGTGTTTTATGTATAATTGCTACTTTACTTTTGAGTCTTCTGTCCTGAAGGCTTTCTAAATTTAGTGATTTTACTAATGGTGTTACCCTAGTCAAATGTGAATATTCGTTTGTTATGAATCTCACTGCTCTATTTTGTGTTTGTTCCAGTTTCTTAATGTTTTCTTGAGTTGAGGGGTCCCACACGGTGGATGCATATTCTATTATTGGCCAGTCTATATTTATTTATGTCTATGACATTGACACATAGCTTGTTAAAAATGTTCACATAGAGAGAAACGAAACAAATAATGAATTGAACACCTCTCAATCTATCGTAATCAATCTTTAAGACTTTACGACATGTAACTTACTATCGCAGCCATTAATTAATACATTGAATACAAAGACATTCAAGTCCAACATTATCTATATATTGTTGCCAGTTGCTAGTAGACAACTAAGCCGATGTCAGCGTATTATATTTTAAATTATAGAACTTGAAATAGCTAAATAGAACTTTTATTACAATGTAGACCAATCCAACTTGAGATGAGGTAGACTGATATACAAATCTAACTCACTAGAAAAACACGTCCGTACACTCTAGCATTCAGGAGTCGTCTCCCGTTCTTAACATAGATTATGACATAGCCGCTTATGTTGCATCATTCAACCAGACTAACAATCAATGCTTCCCTTTTCTTCATCACCTTGGAAACATACACACACCATAACACTGTATACTAAAGTGCAATGACTGGTAATGTATACTCACGACAATCCTGCTCATCAGACAAGTCTCCACAATCGTTGTCGCCGTCACAGTAAAACGAGCTAGGCACACAGTTGCCGTTGTGACAATGAAACTGGTGTGCACCGGAACAGTCCGCCACTGAAGCAGACAAAAAAACCAGATCAGAAAACTAGAGAGTTAAAAGTGTTCACTTTGAAGTGCAAAATGAACCGAAATACTCTGTGTGGGTCTCACTGCTAGACACTGCAGAAACGCATTCTCCTGACATCTACAGCTCATTATTCATCCTATTAAAAAAGAACCTTTTTGAAGAATGATTTACTTGAAAAATATATTCTAATACAACCGATTTGTTCCTTGAAAAGATATGATACCCCACAGATTAAGATTAAGGCTTTAGATGTACAGCTACAAACACGCTCGCACACCCACGGACGCACACACACACACATTTTATCTGTGGCATTTTACGTCTTGAGAGACGATCTTTTCCCTTTGCAACTTCTTGTGTGACTAAAGAGGCCAATCCTTGATACACAGCTGCGATCACAGGTTGGGCATATATAATCACCAGGCGCCGTTGCATTTTCACCCTTCTTTCTGCTTCTGTTGTGTATGGCATCTGCAATCTTTGACCCTTCCTTTATGCTCTCTCTCCATGAGGATCTGTCCAGTGCCACCTCTTCATAGTTGCCAGTGTCGATTTTGAAGAGCTTCATGTCGCGTTTGCATACATCCGTATAACGTAAAAGTGGGCGACCAGCTGCTCTCCTGCCTTCTATTAGATCGCCATACAGGATGTCCTGTGGAAGTCGACCTTCTGGCATTCTACGAACGTGGCCAAGCCAGCCAAGGCGTCTGCTGTTGATAACACCCTGCTCTTTGTAGCACTTCCTCATTGGTTATCTTATCCTGCCACCTTATTTTAAAGATCCGCCTTAGGCATCGGAGGTGGAAAACATTCAGCTTTTTTTCCTGCCATGAGTAGGTTGACCATGTTTCACTTCCGTACAGCAAGGTGCTCAACACACAGGTCCGGTAGACTAGGGCTTTAGTACTGTTAGTTAGCAATATGTTGTCCCAGACTCTTTTCTGCAGCCGTGACATGGTGGCCATTGCCTTGGCTATCCTGTTGTTTATGTCTTTATCCAGTAGAGTGTTGTTGGATATGATGGAGCCAAGGTAACAAAAGTGATCAACAATTTCTAGTGGATGGCCATTAATGCTTACTTGAGGTGCAGTGTTTGTGTTTTGGACAAGTATCTTAGTCTTGCTTTGACTGAAGTTTAAGCCGAACTTCTGGCAAGCAGCAGATAATTTGTCAACCAGGCACTGTAGCTGAATCTCAGAATCAGCCACAATAGCTGCATCATCAGCATACAAGAGTTCCCTGACGAGTAGCTTCCTAATCTTGGTTTTTGCCCGCAGCCTTGATACATAAAATAGTTTTCCAGAGGATCTTGTATGGAGAAACACACCTTCGTTTATGTCGTTGTTCGCATAATGCAGTAGACAGGAGAAGAATATGCCGAACAGAGTAGGTGCGAGCACACGTCCCTGCTCGACACCACTGCAAACCTCAAAAGGTGCTGATTGGGCTCCATTGAATTTGACAGTGCATTTAGTTTCCTCGTGAAAACACTCAATGAACTGCAGTAGTTTGGGAGGTAACCTATTTTCCTCAGGAGTTTGAAAAGGCCACTTCTGCTGACCATGTCAAAAGCTTTAGTCAGATCAACAAAAACGATGTAAAGGGGTCTGTCTCTCTCTCTGAATTTCTCCTGCAGTAGTCGTAGAGAAGATATCATGTCTACAGTGGATCTACCACTCCTGAATCCACACTGAGACTCTGGGTAGACTCTAGAAGCTATCACTTGCAGCCTGGATAGTGACACTCTAGCAAAGATCTTGCCCACTATACTGAGGAGAGAGATACCCCTGTAATTGTTGCAGTCACTCCGATCCCCTTTGTGACTATAGTTGCGTCACGCATGTCCTGTGGGACATGACCTGTTTCCCAACAGCGGCAGAGGAGAATATAGAGTTCAGGGAGCAGGAGTGATTCGTTGACTTTCACTACTTCCACTGGGATACCATCACTCCCAGGAGATTTTCTATTTTTTTATGCAGTTAATTGCTTTTTTAAGGTCACTGAAGCTCGGAAGATCATCTAGGCATTCCAGTACTGGAAGATCTGGTAGAGAAGCCAGGGCGACATCGTCTACTGTGTTCTGTGTGGCATAGACTTCGAGGTAGTGTTCTGTCCAACGTTCTAGCTGCTTGGTTTGATCTGTAATTTTTTCTCCTGATTTGGATAGAAGGGGGGCAGGCTTAGACACTGTTGGACCCAGGGCCGCTTTAATGCCATCAAATAGAGCTTTGCTATTTCCTGAGTGGAGACTGTCTTGGATTCTGTTGCAGGTATCCCTCCAAAAGTTGTTAGCACATTTTCTAGCCATTTGTTTCGCCTCTTTATTAGCACTTTTGAAGGCCTCCAAAGATCTTGGACTTGGCTTTGTCTTGAGAGCGAGGTGTGCAGATCGCTTTTTCTCGATGCAAGGTTCCATATGTGCTAGATTCGCCTCAAACCAGTCTACATTTTTGTGTTTTTGAGGCCCAAAGGCGGTGATTGCCGAACTGTAGATTACATCTCTTAATTTCTCCCATCTGATAGAGATGTCTTCTTCATCACTTAACGAGGGGATTGAACTGTTCAGGAGCTCGCCAAAGAGTGCACACTTCTCTGGGTCACCTACATGGTTGACGTTAATTCGCCTAGTTCTGGGTTGAGTGGAAGTATAAGCCTTCTTGAGAAGTACTTTGATTTTGCTTAGCACTAGTGAATGGTCTGAGTTGCAGTCCGCACTATGGTATTAACGGGTGTGGATGACCCTTTTCAGATCCATCCTTCGGGTGATGCAGAGGTCAAGCTGGTGCCACCTTTTTGAGCGTGGGTGCTGCCAAGAGACTTTATGGCGTTCCTTGCCAGAGAAAAATGTATTTGTTACACACAATTCATGAGAGCTACAGAACTCGAGTAGCCTTTGGCCATTGTCATTGATTTTGCCAACACCATGAGGTCCCAAGCATTGTGGCCATGCATCATTTCCATCACCAACACGGGCATTAAAGTCTCCATTTATATAGAGGTGCTCGGATTTTGGAATACTTTTAATTACGTCCTCTAGAGCTTGAAAGAATCTGTCTTTGTCTTCTTCCGGTGCAGCAAGGGTTGGTGAGTAAGCACAGATTATATTAACTTTGCCTTGCGGTGATGCAAATTTCATGTGTGCTACTCTTTCATTGCCAATGGGAAACATCGCGATGCAGGGGACGAGACTGTTTCTTATTGCGAAGCCGACGCCATGTATTCTAGGGCTTTGTTCTGGTTTTCCTTGCCAGTAGAATGTATAGTTGCTTTCTGTAAGAGATCCGCTGTCAGCCAGTCTGGTTTCTTGCAGGCAGGCCACATCAATGTTTAGTCTGCTGAGTTCTCTGTCGATGATAGCTGTTTGACGCATGTCGGTGACGAGTTCAGGGTCAGTATTGAAGCCAGGACACATTGTCCGTATGTTCCAGCTTGCTAAACGCATTAATGTTAAGGGTTTTCTTTTGATTGTATTTGCAGGTGCGGGTGAGCAGCTTGCTTTTTGATTTTGTCTTAGCACCAAGCACCCAGTGGTGCGGCAAGCTGTGGCGGGATAGCACTTTACTGTCCGAGGGCTGCTCGGCTTACGGCAGGCAGTAGCTTTCCAGTGAGGCTAAAAAGCCCCTCCTACCGTCAAGAGTGGTCCCTGGCGTTCCAGCTTACGCCAATCAGCTAGGAACTTATCACCGGTAACTACCACTCTCCGTGTTTTTCCAAAGACATTACTGTCAGAGATGGAGTGACCTCTCCATTGCTGGGGGAAAGCCTGGGCGGTAAATTTGCGAGTGCTGGGCTGCCCACACGTCAGCACACGCCTCTCTTCCATATTGACCGGGACCAAAGGGATGGCGAGCCATCACAATTTGGGGACAGGTGGCTGCAGGAGTTTGCCAGAGAGCAGTAGTCTTACTACTGTCCCCCCGCCTACGGGGCTCCAGGACCGGATTTTCTGTTAGGGTTTACTCCCTTAGCCTTAGACCTTACAGGGACACACACACAAGGCAGTGCGGCTATAGACCTATAGCTAGGAGTTTGGTTTGTGGTTCTGTAGGAAAATATACAATAAAATATTGTTGATCTACGTAAATGTGATGTTTAATGTTGCAAATGTCTTATAATACAAGACGTCATTAACATACATCAATACTTTAAGACACACAAAAAGATTAGACAGATAGATAGATAGATAGATAGATAGATAGATAGATAGATAGATAGATAGATAGATAGATAGATAGATAGATAGATAGTGTTATGACATGATTAGGAATTAGTTATTTGTTTCGGGAATAAGGGGAAAGTTTTACTTAGCGACAAATGACGTAACAGATTTTTAAAAAACAAGAACGCTCTTAGTGACGCTAGAAAGAGGAGGCTTTGTGTAGAGCAGTAGAATATAGATACGGATTTACGGACATAGCTGACATAGGACGATTCCCTTCTTAGTTATTAAATGGATTTGTAAACAGCATCAGCGTCGACTACATATTTTGTTTGTTTCGGCTTTTCGCCGGTGTTACTGAAGTAGTTTTGAGTTCGGTATTACCTCCAGTCAGACGTAGATCTACACTAGATCTATCTACCAGCATCAACACCGCGCGGAAGCCTGAACAACGTGGCGACCCCCGACTCGGAGCTTACTGGCAGCAACATCAAGAAGAATAGAAGCCCTCTGTTAGGAGGAGGCAGAAGTTAACGTCATCGGCCTAGTCTGCAGCTAGACCCTGATTATACGGCCACGTCGTCGAAGGAAAGCCAGTGAGATCCTGGACTCGTAGAACTAGGAGGTAACGAAATATAGATCTAGATCTACAGTTGTGATTTGTAAATGCCCATACTTGTGGCATCGTATTGAAGCTTGTATCGAGAAGGCTACAGTTTTGTGGAGGGAAGAAAATCGTCCTGTCGATTCCGTACTGAAGAGATATCGCCTGCCCGGCATAGTGAGAACGAACGTGAAGATCACCGTCTGCAAGGCCAAGATCGACCGTTGGGGTCACGCCAAAGAACTTTTGACGTAGGAGACATCGTACTGCATTCGGCACTTAAGTACAGTAGTGCTAATTTGATCTTCAGCTCGGCTGAATTCTGTGCTACACGTTAGATAGCCAGATAACCGGTGGTTTAGCACTGGACTTTGACTTTGTCGCTGTGTCAATAGTTGGACCGTGCCAGGTTCACTTTGGACAGACGACCACCTGGAACCACCGTACCTGCGTCGGAACCAGCAGCCGGAACCAGACTCTACACCACCGACGAACCGGAGCCAGACGACAGATCACCGTGAACACCAGAACCAGACGCCGTACCACCGAAGAACCGGAGCCATTGCAGACCAGTACCGGAGGACCTTGGAGAGCCGAAACGTTCGTTGTTCTTGTCTCACCGCTAGGGAAGACATCGCCGTGAGCCTTGCCGCCGGGACAGACATTAGCGTAGGAAGAGTGGACCCGAGACTGACTGTGGAGTTATCACCGCTTCTTAGACAGATAAGTCAAGTGTTATTTAACTACTTTCTCCTTAGAATAATTAGAGTCTGTAGGGAAGTGACCACTCGCTAGATTATCACTACCAGGTTAAATCGTGGTGGATTGGGGATATCCTTAAAATTAGGTGTAATCTAGCAAGAGGTCCATATATATGTTTAGCTGTTAATGCGTCCTGTATGTGAGTGTGAATCATTTAGTTAAGCATTTGTTAGTAACGTCATGTATTAATTGTTTGCAATACTCCCGTCTTAAGTCTTACTGTCAGACGAAAGTCTCATTCATTAGAACTAGATCTATAGTTTGGTATTCATCGTATTTAAGTTTATTTTCATAGTTTATTTGTATAAGTTGTAAGTTATATACACTCCAGGCTGTGAAAGCAGGTAAGAAGTAACTAAGATCTAGCGTAATCTAGACTAGATCTGGGGAACAATCGAGGTGAAGCCTGATTGCCCAGTTGTAATTTTAGTATTTGTAAATAGACAGGTTGGTCTATTTACCGGCCACTAGTGTTGAGTAACACGTAGTCGGTTGGAGTGTGCGTGGGTCGCACATCGTATTCAGTCGGGTCAAAGTGTAGCCTACACACTTGTACCAAGGATACTAAGTGTATCTTGAGAAAGGGTAGAAGTGGTTATTAGTCTAAGTTGGTAGTTAGACGCCAAGGGTTTTGTTTGTTGGTATAAGAGGTACCATAACGTATAATAAAGTAACAAATAAGGAATATGGCAACTACTTCAGGTTACGACCTAGAAGAATTTAGAAAAAAGCTAATTCATGAAGCCAAGACAGAATTGGAACTGCGAGGCAAAGAACTAACTGCATATGTGCAGCAGATGGTGGCGGCGGAAGCAGAGCGCTTGGAGAAGGAGAGAAGTAGAGAAGCAGAACGCTTGGAGAAGGAGAGAATTAGGGAAGCAGAACGCTTGGAGAGAGAGAAAGCTAGAGGCAGAGAAAAGGAAAAAGAAGAAGCAGATCGCATAGAGCGGGAAAAGGTTAGAGAGGCAGAAAAGTTGGAGAGGGAAAAGGTTAGAGAGGCGGAACGTGTAGAGAGGGAGAAGAAAGAAGAGGCGGACAGAAAAGTGAGAATTCAAGTTGAGCAGATGAGGATAGAGGCTGGTGTAAGTGTGCCCATCGAAGGGAACAGCAACAATAGTGCCAACATAGAAAGCCATAGTAGCGCCGCATGGATGAAAAAGAAAATACAACCTTTTGCGGAAGACAAGGACGACATCGGCGACTATCTGAAACGCTTTGAAATTAAACTAGCAAAGTTTAATGTCCAAGAGAGGGAGTGGTCCGAAATCTTGTTGGACTTCGTGCATGGGAAAGCCCTCACGATTTGCCAGAACCACGATCACTCGATGCAAAACAGCTATCAGGTGCTAAAGAAGGAACTGCTAAACGCATACGGGCACAACGCGGCAACATTCCGAAAGAAGTATTACGAAAACACTCCATCCAGCCAAGTTGATCCACAAACAACTATCAACTCAGAGAAGGACTTCTTCACTAAATGGCTCGGATTCGAAAATGTGGAGAACACCTACGAGGGGTTGAAGAACTTTATTCTAATTGACAATTTTATCAATAAATGCGACCCTCAGCTACAGTCCTTTGTAAAAGAGAGAAACCCTAAGGTAATTGAAGACTTGGTAGAAATTATTAGGATCTTTAAGAATGCTTATCCAAACAACCCATTTTCAGTTAGAGACCACAAAAAGGTTATTGACCTGGTAAATTATGTAAAGGGAAATGATAGCAATGATATGGAGTATTGTAGAAGGAATGATGTTAGTGATAGGGACACCTATGGTAGGAGAAATGGTAGGTCCAGGGAACGTGGGAACAATAGTCGGGATAGTTATGATGGCATAAAGGATAGATCCTGGGAAAATGAAAACAATGGCAGGGAAAGTTATGATAGGAGAATAGATAGACCTAAAGTGGGTGATAGAAACCTTAGGGAGATTACATGTTTTAACTGTCAGGAAAAGGGACACATGGCATACCAATGTAAAAAACATAGAGGGAATGGAGCTGGCAATGGGAATACACAGGATAATAGTGGCACTAGTGATAGGAGAGGTAATCAAGGAAACCGTAGACAAGAGAGGGATAATCGGCCACCAGATAGGGTTAATTTTGTGAGGAAAATTCAAGGTAGGGAACAGGATAATGGAGATAGTGAACCAGATGAAGAAATTAACTACGTTGATTGTGGGGAAGATAGATTTAAATTATATCCGGGCATGATAAATAATAAACAGATAAATGTGATCCGGGACACAGCTAGCAGTACACTCGCGGTTAGAGGGGGGTTAGTTAAGTCCAATGATTATTTAGGCTATACCAAATCAGTCAGATTGGCAGACGGCGCAGTTAAGAGGTTCGAAGCGTGCAAAGTGTTCCTTCGATCTCCATTGTACACAGGGTATTGTGAAGGGGTAGCCATGCCGAGGTTATCTAGAGATGTTTTACTTGGAAATATAGCAGGTGTCAGAGACGCTTCTGACAAACAGGTTAGAAGTTGGAAAAACAGGTATGGCAACATGAGGCGAAACAAACCTAGAAAGGACAGAATTTGTTTTAACTGCCATAAACATGGGCACATCGCTAAAGACTGTTGGAGTAGGGCAGAACAATCTGAACAGAAGATTGCGAGTTCGGATAGGAGGCACAGGTCTGTATCCGACATTGATGATAGAAGCGATGACTGTGGTAGCGGTAAGCGCACGTCATACAGAGGAAGAAGGACACAAGCGGGCTATAGTGGTGTAAGAAGAGATGTTAACTCCAGTTGGAGAGAACAAATGTATGGGTCGTGTAGATAGCCTGTGAAACATAACACTATACAACCGTAGTGTAAATAAGTTGGATTTTATTTACAATGTTTATTCTTAATTAATTGATTTGGCTAGTAGTCATAATCAGATGGGTATTATGTTGTTGTAGTATTAGTTAGTATTAGATTGACTCATGTTAGTTATTTATTATGTATGAATATGTATGAATTGTATGTATGGAGGTATGAATAGATAGGGCATTTATAAGGCGACGAGGTATTGATATCAAGGGAAAGTAAGTTTTATAAGTTATTCCTTGTTGGTGATCATGATCATACATCAGTAAAGAGTTAGGTCGCGCTGGGACAAGTAAGTGGAGAGAGGAAATAAAATACACTTGTAAATGCCCGAACGAACGTTATGTGTATAGTGGGAGAACGATTATTGATAAATGTTAATTTGTCATATTAGGTAAAATGTCTTATCTTCTTATCTTATCTTATATAATACAGACGTTACTTCAAAAAAGAAGATGATTACGTCCTACGCGTCATGCATTTAGTCATGCATATTAACCAATGACTTAAATTCTGCCAAGTCACTGGTTTTTCTGGCTAGCTCAGGCAACCCATTCCATGCTCTAATAGCACTAGGGAAGAAGGAGTATTTGTACAAATTTGTCCTAGCATATGGGACGAGGAATGTGCCTTTATTTTTGTGTCTTTCAGAGTATTTTATTAAATTTTGTTTTTGTATTTGAAGATTATGGTTCAGTGTTTTATGTATAATTGCTACTTTACTTTTGAGTCTTCTGTCCTGAAGGCTTTCTAAATTTAGTGATTTTACTAATGGTGTTACCCTAGTCAAATGTGAATATTCGTTTGTTATGAATCTCACTGCTCTATTTTGTGTTTGTTCCAGTTTCTTAATGTTTTCTTGAGTTGAGGGGTCCCACACGGTGGATGCATATTCTATTATTGGCCTAACCAAGGTCCTGACGTGTGAGGGAAAGTGGTGTAACCTCTGGAATGTGATGTGATAAAGTATGGATATACGAACTATGTCGGCGGTCACCTATGGCACATCACATTGGACAGTATCACTTTGTGACATTTGAGGGAAATAGGTGTTCAGATCAACTTGAGTTTGGGACAATGATGAAGAAGTTGAAACCGAAATCAAGACTCAAGTTGTGTTGTCTTTTATGTTTCCCTACATTTTGGCCCTTGCACAATGTAAGACTAAGACAGTAGATAAAAAATTGACTGGCAATTTTTTTTAGTGGGAGGGGGAGGAGTTGTTATGACATGATTAGGAATTAGTTATTTGTTTCGGGAATAAGGGGAAAGTTTTACTTAGCGACAAATGACGTAACAGATTTTTAAAAAACAAGAACGCTCTTAGTGACGCTAGAAAGAGGAGGCTTTGTGTAGAGCAGTAGAATATAGATACGGATTTACGGACATAGCTGACATAGGACGATTCCCTTCTTAGTTATTAAATGGATTTGTAAACAGCATCAGCGTCGACTACATATTTTGTTTGTTTCGGCTTTTCGCCGGTGTTACTGAAGTAGTTTTGAGTTCGGTATTACCTCCAGTCAGACGTAGATCTACACTAGATCTATCTACCAGCATCAACACCGCGCGGAAGCCTGAACAATAGATAGATAGATAGATAGACCGATAAATGTAAAAAAAATTATATAGCAAGGCTGTACGGCTATATCGCTTGAGATCGCTTGGACAAGCAAATACTTTTTTTTAGCAGGGACAAGAAGGAGAAGTCCGCATGGGAAGCGATGGAAGGCATCAACGTATGAACGGTCCAACAGACTAAGTGTCAGGTGAAGCTGAAGGTATTAGGTTAACAGCGATGGAAGGCATCAACGTATGAACGGTCCAACAGACTAAGTGTCAGTTGAAGCTGAAGGTATTAGGTTAACAGCGATGGAAGGCATCAACGTATGAACGGTCCAACAGACTAAGTGTCAGGTGAAGCTGAAGGTATTAGGTTAACAGCGATGGAAGGCATCAACGTATGAACGGTCGGCGGTCCAACAGACTAAGTGTCAGGTGAAGCTGAAGGTATTAGGTTAACAGCGATGGAAGGCATCAACGTATGATCGGTCGGCGGTCCAACAGACTAAGTGTCAGGTGAAGCTGAAGGTATTAGGTTAACAGGTGAACTAACAGATTGATTGAATCGTCGTCACTGCAGAAATTAAAAATTATAATTACCATTATTACTTACCACAATTAAATTCATCCGAGTGGTCAATGCAGTCATGGGCAGAGTCACATTGCCAGATCCCTGGGATGCAAGCCCCATCGTGGCACTGGAACTCTTCAGTGTGACATGACCCTAAGCAGGATATTAACAATCAAACAAAAACAACAAGTGTTAGGCTCTAAGTGTTTTGGTTCTTTCAGAACTTCAGATCTTCGTCTTCAATGCTCTATTTGCCCTAGTTAGAAGTGCGCTAGTTTAATGGTTCGCATGTGGTTTTATAAGGTTTTAATCCATATCATTAGTTGTCAGTCAAAGGCACAATTTAGGTAGGCACAATAGCGAGCGTTGTGTTTAAAGCAGCTCAATATAGAAATGGTGTTGATCTACTTAGTATCCATGGGAACGGACATTTCTCGTCAACAAAACCAGACACTGTCATTAGTGTTTGTAAAGCTCAATTGAAATAAAGTGCTTTAGAGAGGTCAAAGTTCAAAGGCCTCTTTAGGTCATTAAATTACAGAAACATGCAAAGACAAAGGAAATTTAAAAAAACCCAGATATTTTTAATATTTAATGTACGACCTGACTCTAAGACTACAGGTTGAGACTTCCTGTGCTAAAATTAAGTTAATCAAAGAGTTATGTGTGAAACTAACCTTGAGCTTGTCTCCTGTAGTAAGTACTTTTTTTACTAAGACCGGCTACTAGGGATTTCTTGTGACCATCTGAAACTGTTTGAGCTTTGCCTGGAAATATGGGGGGAGGGGGGGGAGCGAATGAGCGAATCAGTTGTTTGTTCTTAATTGAAAGTAATAATACAGTGAAATATAGTGACTATAGTGAAACATCCATTTTGAGATGTGATAAACATATCCATGTATACAGATTAATTCTTTTCTCTTTATTATCTCTTTAAATGTAAACAGATAACTATTTCGTTTTACTTAAGGCTAAATACTATTTTTTTTTTGTAAATAAAAATTGAAATCTTCCAAGGCAGAATATAGAAGCGGCTTTTACTTGATGGGATTTAACCCCCAGATTCTTTATACCTTAATGGTATTCGTAGTCAGTGTTAGGTTAAGCAAAATAAAAACATATGACTATGTTTGTTTGGTCCCTGGTCCAATGAATGTTGTGGAGATGGCAGCTTATTGAAGCTTTGTCATAGAAGGGATAAATAGCTGGACATATGCTGGTCCAAATATCTCTAATGAGACTTCCGATGGATGGCAGCATTTCTCCTGACTACACAAACCCAGTTTCGACCTGCATATTTTGCAACAATAGTTGCAGATAAATCTGTTGTCCACCAAAGGTCTATTTAAGTTTTCTTTTCGTCTTCTCCGCCTGTCTTCGGCCAGGACTTTTCTATGATACACGATTTGAAAAGCAAGAAGAGTGGCCAGCGTGAAAGAGCGGCGAACCAACAAAAAGCTGAGAGAAGAAGCAGGCCTACCTGCAACTGACCTAACCCACGCATACCACGTATGCGGCCGGCTTTTTAAAGCGAGGATTGGACTTTACAGTCATCTTTGACTCCATAGGATGAGAAATGTGCTTATCTTCGATCACGAAGGGGGAGCTATATATATATATATATAACTAATCACTACAAGTCCTTCTCTGTCTACATGTAGACTCGTACAGCTACATTTTCAAGGACTCACTTTCTAACCCACAGTCCTTACTGCTTGCTGTCCTGGACTCAACTGACTTCTTTCTAAAATGCTCTGTCTCTGGTCCGTGAAGGCTATCGTCACATGACCACAGCACGGGCCATATTTGCGTGTATTAGCAGTACTGTCCCTTGTTCAACAGCCGTTGATCTGCGTGATTTGCCTTAGTCTCGTGTGTCAGTAGGTCACACACACATTAACCCTTTCAGTCCGCCACTAGAGTTATAACAATATATATATATATATATATATATATATATATACCACGACCTTTGTGATAGTCTCTGAAAGAGACCATCTGCTGTCAGTTTACTGTGCGAGCAAAGATAAAATTGCGACATATTTGATCTTTATGACGCTTTGTTACGCTTCTGTGGCCCACGGTTAACGAGGTAGTCATATGTGGTCAGAACAACAACCTACTTCCTTACATTTTCTCCAACTAGAGAGAGTTAGAGTTGGGTGGGCTCAAAGGCAATCTAAGGATCCCGAAATTAAAAATCACAGTCTACACCAGTACTCGAACCCTCCGATTCGCAAGCCTAGCACTTTACCACTCAGCCATCGCACCTCTTTTACAGTTGACAAAAAAGAAAAGATCGCCTTAGACTACTGAGCGGTATAGGTCTGGGCGGACCTATTGTTTATCATTTTAAAAAAATACTTGGTGCAGACTGGATGCTTTAAACATCCCTAAACGTAGCCTGATATATACGAGAGTTGCGTAATTAAACAGTCGTTAATAGATCTCTACAATGACAGTGACATAACATTAACAGCACAGTGTTATAAACTTACTCAGTTTTTGTACTTTCTTGCGTGAGTCTTTAGAAATTTGAACTGCGTTGGCCAACGCGATGACCACAGCAACCGCCAAGCAAATTTTAATGGTCAACATGTTGAAGTCTCACTAGTTTCTGTCTACCTTAACAGAAGGGGAAAATTGCTAGTTTTTTTTTCTTAGCTTATTTTTATTTTTGGCTTGAAGATAAGAGTTTTTTTTTATTATTCTAATTGTAGGTTGAGAAATTCGAAACGTCTTTTCCACCATGGAGATCCGGTAATCTTTATGTTTCTCAGAGGCGAAGATTAAGAGATTACTAGAAACATAGAAGAACTGGGATAGCAGTCTCCACATTCCAGTGTCTAAATGAACCATGATATGCACGACTCCACAACCGCAGCGGGTCTTGGACAAACTGACAGGGATATTTTGTCAAGATCTGAATTTTGTCTTATCCAGGTATCTCTTTAGGTTTTTCTCCAGGTGTCTCTCCAGGTGTTTTTCCAGGTGTCTCTCCAGGTGTTTTTCCAGGTGTCTATCAAAATGTCTCTCCAGGTGCAGGTGTTACAACAGTTGTCTCTCATGCTGTTTCTCCAAGTGTTTCTCCAGATATTTTTTTTAAGGGGTCTCTCAAAGTGTCTCTTCAAGTGTCTCTCCATGTGTTTTTCCAGGTGTCTCTCCAGGTTTCTCTATGGATCTAAAGAGAAAACAGACTGCAATTAATAATGTCTTATAAAATCACACTATGATGTTAAGAAACAAACTTGATCCTTTTTAAGGTTATCTTTGTACGACATAGAGCGATTATTTTGTTCATAAAAATTAATAAATGTTAAATTTATAACACTTTGAACATTTTTACCTCTCCCCATTCCCCAGGGGAAATTATAGATTGTCTAGAAAAGGTTAACCTTGAAAAAATAAAAAAAGTGACAGAAAAAGCATTCTGAAACTATTCTATTTATATCCGCTTATTAAGAAAAACAAAATACAACAAAAACAAAACAAAATTATCCACATTTTGTCTCCATAAGGAACATTCCTTGTTCTAAATTTTTATGTCGTTATTGTATGTATTATATTTGGTTACACTTGTTTGTTTTTTGATGTGGTTTGCTTACTCGTGACATCATCACAAGAAAATTGCATAATCCATTCTTTTTAAAGTCAGTACAAGCTAGGTTAAGCTTTGTATGTTTGTCTTTTCAAAATATGTGCGACATTGAATTAAAATGTGTAGATATTTAGATCCATTTTTTTAAAGACAATATATCCTTTATACAAACATACGATTCTTTGATATATATATATATATATATATATACGTAGAAACACGTATGGAAGGATAAGGTGACATTTGTGGCAGAATTAGTGAAACTTTGACCTTCTTGTCATCAATGAATTTAAAATCCGCGTTTTGTCATTTTTGTCACATATGTTCCGGCTATTTTTGCATATGTTAGCAAAATAATTCATCGAAAATAGGTTCTACTTCTCTATTGTAACGGTAATTATTTAAAATGAAATGCTTGATAAAATGCTACCGAAATATGTAGAATCAAATATATACTTATGCGTTTAAGTGTAACCTTGTGTAATTATTCCCCTTGTATCTCGCCTGGTTTCCGACTTCGCAGACAAAAAAAAATCACGACATTGGTTAAGTGAATGCGAGCGCTGTATCTTTTACCAACAATCTTTTGAAAGTAAAATATAAAGTAAAAAGGAAAAGTATTGTTGTAATTCTTATCTTGCTTGCAGATTATTTGAAAACAGAATGGCTGCCGAGAAATTGTGTTTTGTGCTCCTGGTGCTAATGGTGACGCTAGTTGGCAGTAAAATTCAAAAAGAGAATTTCAAGAAGGCAGCAGAAGAGAGGTCCTTGAGACAAGGTATGCGTATTCTTATGTGTGCAGTTGTTAGTCTAGGGTGACTTAAACGATATATTGGGGGTTTTCATGATTCGTAATCTTTAGGTTTTAGCTTCCTTGTTTTATTAGCAATCATCGCAAACATGTAAGAAAAACGAATGCGTTACTCACAGTAAAAAGGCGAAACTGGATGCTGCGAATTCTTTTATAAATCAAATGAATCAGTGACCGAATAATGTGAATGCTGATTAAAACTAACTTGCATTTTGCAATTTTTGGATGCCTTTCTGGTCTAGAGAAAGACGTGGTGGCTTAGTGATAAAGAGATTGGCTTCCGAACCGGGGCTCCAGGGCTCAAATATTGGTGAAAACTGGGATTTTCAACTTCGGGATCTTTATAAATCTTTAGGGCGCCTCTAAGTCCACCCAGCTCTAATGGGTACCTGACATTAGTTGGAAAAAAAGTAAAGGCGGTTGGTCGTTGTGCTGGCCAAATGCCACCCTCGTTAACCGTAGGCCATAGAAACAGATGACCTTTAAATCATCTGCACTATTGATCTAAAGGTCTTAAAAGGGAACTAAACTTTTTTTTTACTTTACCGGTCTAGGGGTATGCACTCTTTTATGATGTCTCGATAGTCCCGGGTTTGAACCCTGCCCCCTTCATCTTCCGTAGTCCTGAGGGCGAGGTTCTGACTAAGTAGAAAAAAAAATCTTTAAAAAAATCTGAAAGAACAAGCGAAATATGTCAAAGTATCTCCTGCAGAAAAAAAAGGAGCAGATAATAGTGACTACTTTCCTCCTCCACCTTCCCTGAAAAAAAGAACCAAGAGATTAAGTCATTGTATTATCACCATGACATATTGGTACTACAGAGTCTTTCTAACAATTTACACCATCAAGTCTCTAACAATGACGACTTTTGTCGAAATATTTGAGCATATTTTTGTTCACAAAGGAAGGTACTAATTCTGGTTTTCCTGGACCTTCCACTCAGTGACGTGTGGTGCAAACCAGTTCCACTGCGCAGACGGACTCGATTGTTTTCCCGCCAGCTTCTACTGCGATAAAGCTATCGACTGCCGGGATGGATCAGACGAAGTTGGGTGTCGTGAGTACTCTACATTCATTAACTTCTGGGTGTTTTATAGAATGTGTGTTTTTAAAGAATCTGGGTGTTTTTATAGAATCTGGGTGTTTTTATGGAATCTGGGTGTAAAATTAAATCTGGGTGTATTACAGAATCTGGGTGTAATATATAATTTGTTTTTTTTTTTGTTTTTTTTTTATAGAATCTGGGTGTTTTATATAAAATGGGTGTAATATATAATCTAGATCTTTTACAGAATCTGGGTGTAATATAGAATCTGTGTGTTTTACAGAATCTGGGTGTAATATAGAATTTGGCTGTTTTTTTTAGAATTTGGGTGTTTTACAGAATCTGAGTGTAATATAGAATCTAGATCTTTTACAGAATCTGGGTGTAATATAGAATCTGGGTGTTTTACAGAATCTGGGTGTAATATAGAATCTGGGTGTAATATAGAATCTGGGTGATTTACAGAATCTGGGTGTAATATAGAATTTGGCTTTTTTTTTAGAATTTGGGTGTTTTACAGAATCTGAGTGTAATATAGAATCTAGATCTTTTACAGAATCTGGGTGTAATATAGAATCTGGGTGTTTTACAGAATCTGGGTATAATATAGAATCTGGGTGTAATATAGAATCTGGGTGATTTACAGAATCTGAGTGTAATATAGAATCTGGGACTTTTACAGAATCTGGGTGTAATATAGAATCTGGGTATAATATAGAATCTGGGTGTAATATAGAATCTGGGTGTTTTACAGAATCTGAGTGTAATATAGAATCTGGGTCTTTTACAGAATCTGAGTGTAATATAGAATCTGGGTGTTTTACAGAATCTGAGTGTAATTTAGAATCTAAGTGTAATATAGAATCTAATTGTTATTTAGAATCTGAGTGTAATTTAGAATCTAAGTGTTATTTAGAATCTGAGTGTAATTTAGAATCTGTGAGTTTTATAGAATATTTGTGTATTACAGAAGCTGGCTGTAATATAAAATCTGGGTGTTTAAGAGAATCTGTGCGTCTTCATTACCGTTTTGTTACGTTTGAATTGAAGCCTAACAATTTTAAATTTGTATTTTTGTGATTTTCACATGTAGCTGAAAACTGCACTGGTCCGAATGAATTCAAGTGTCAGAACGGTAACTGTATCCCTAAAAGTTTCGTCTGTGACACTGACAACGACTGTGGGGACATGTCTGATGAAGTAGACTGCCGTGAGTATATTTTCTAACTTACAAATAACTCTTACATATGCTAATATTTAAGTCTTATATTGTACAAATGCTCCTTCTTACCTTACCTTATAGAAATTTCTATAAATCAAATAAGAACATAAAACTAAAATGTTATTTAACCTTGGTTAGGCCAATAATAGAATATGCATCCACCGTGTGGGACCCCTCAACTCAAGAAAACATTAAGAAACTGGAACAAACACAAAATAGAGCAGTGAGATTCATAACAAACGAATATTCACATTTGACTAGGGTAACACCATTAGTAAAATCACTAAATTTAGAAAGCCTTCAGGACAGAAGACTCAAAAGTAAAGTAGCAATTATACATAAAACACTGAACCATAATCTTCAAATACAAAAACAAAATTTAATAAAATACTCTGAAAGACACAAAAATAAAGGCACATTCCTCGTCCCATATGCTAGGACAAATTTGTACAAATACTCCTTCTTCCCTAGTGCTATTAGAGCATGGAATGGGTTGCCTGAGCTAGCCAGAAAAACCAGTGACTTGGCAGAATTTAAGTCATTGGTTAATATGCATGACTAAATGCATGACGCGTAGGACGTAATCATCTTCTTTTTTGAAGTAACGTCTGTATTATATAAGATAAGATAAGATAAGTGCTATTAGAGCATGGAATTGGGTTGCCTGAGCCAGCCAGGAAAACCAATGACTTGGCTGAATTTAAGTCATTGGTTAACACGCTTCACGCGTAGGACGAAATCATCTTCTTTTTTGAAGTAACGTCTGTATTTTATAAGATAAGATTCAATGTATATCAAAGAAACGTATTTTAGGGTCGGGTAGAGAAAAAAAGGTCAGGGGGGCACATTTTTAAAAAGTTTGCACATGTATACTTGAATTAATTCTACTGTCTCTAGGCTCAAGTACACATTTCTATATTTAAACTAACCTTACCAATAAATCATTCTCTTAACCCATAATATATTCCAGACCTTCGTGAATGTGATGCCGGGGAAGTGAAGTGTGACAACCATAAATGTATCCCACAAAACTGGGTCTGTGACGGGGGAAATGATTGCGGCACCAACTGGGACGAACTTAATTGCGGTAAGTGGAATCAGGGTCGCGCTTATGTCTCCTCCTGGTGAGGCGAATGGGGCGCTGATAAATTGTGTGTTTATTATGAGCCCAATTCTGTGGTACAAATGAGAAAAAGCAGATGCAAAACTTTCCGCAAGCTTTTCCAGAAAAGAAAATTTTGGTTTAGTTCTAGGCGCGGTCGCTGTGTGATAAGGTGCTTGGCTTCCGAACCGGTGGTCCCGGGTTCGAATCCTGTTGAAGACTGTGATTTTTACTTTGGGACTTTAAAGGCGCTTCTAAGTACACGCAGCTCTAATGGGTACCTGACATTGGTCGGGTAAAAGTAAAGGCGGTAGATCGCTGTTCTGTCCACATGACATCCTCGTTAACAGTGGGTCACAGAAACAGATGACCTTTACACAACCTGTCCCATAAGTCGCAAGGTCTGAATGGAACCTTACAAACTTGTATGGAACATGGTGGAGTGCAATCAGCAATGATTGTTTTTATACAAAGACAAATAATCTCTAATTGTTTTTTCTGTGGTGTATTCTAGTCCATCTAATTGTATACAATTATAAAGTAAAAAAAAAAGTTATTTGGATAAAGAAATTTTAAAATGTTACAATGATATTGTGAAGGATTTAGTCTCTTTAACTTTTGAATTTCTCAACCAAATTTAATTAAAAATAGTTGCACATAATTAGGAAATAGTCGGTGTTAGTGCCCCTGAAGTTCCAAAGCTTACGAGTTTATTTTTTTTTTTTACAAAATCAAGAGAAAAAAAACATCTTTAAAAAATTTATAATTTTTATTTGATTTTAAACAAAATAAAATAATTTAGCTGTCTTTTTCATAACTTCATAATATTGATTGTGCAAGACTTCTAAAATTAAGAGTATTTAGTCATAAAGCAGCCAGGCATGCCAGGAAATCAGCAGAACTCGTACCCGGCTGTTCAAGATTCTATGCACTAACCACTTTAGAAATGTTGTACTGGAGACTAACGACCTTGTTAAATAATTCTTCTCTGGAGCTTCCATTTTGATAAAGCTTATTGACTCTTGTTATTCTTGGGGCTCACCAGTTCAATCCTGTGAGGCTGAGCACTTCATGTGTACTGACGGCTCCAAATGTATCCCTAACCACTGGGTGTGTGACCACGGCTATGACTGCCACGACCGAACTGATGAAGTAGGCTGCAGTAAGTGCTAGTAGACCGGATTTTAAGAAAATGTCGATTTAATTAGATAACAGTGACATTTTCTATTTTTAATATTTTATCAGTACGTATGCACTTTTTTTACATTTCATAAGGAGTACTATTAAAAATATGAAAAAGTAACAAAAAATAGTTCTTAGAAAGAAAATATTTTTAAAATACTATAACAAGACAAAACAAAACGCAAAGCTTATATTAAGCGTACTTGTATCAATTAGTTTAGATCAGTAAAGTTGTTAAAATTGTAATAGATCTAGACTAACAATAAAAGACATTTATAAAAATAACAAAAAAGGAAGAAAGACCTGAATTCGAACTCATGTCTCAAGCCTTCTCAGGCTTCTCAAGCCAACACGTTAACCACTCTGCTTGTGGAGAGCTTATGGAAGATAGTATAAAATATATTGTTTATTAGTCTCGAACATTTTCCGGTTTGTGTTCACTAAGACTCAAACGACGACCTATAAAGGAGACTAATTCAACTTATACCATCACTTTAGTCAATAACGATTTCTTTCCATTGTTCGAGATAGCAAACATAATAATTTATTACCAATAGTAAATTAAATTGGTTAATTTCTTCATTGATTCTTGTGTTGTGGGGTAAAAGAAATAATTGTGCACAATTTCAGCTTGATCTGAGATAGGGTATGGGAGAAATCACGTGTACAAACTGTCAGGGTTCTCTATTATATATATGCTGCTTGTCTCTTGTTATTGTTTCTTGACTTGGCTCACTAGGGGTTTCTTGAATATTAAATAATACTTGCTTAATATTTGCTTAGTTACTCAATTTATAATTCATCAATACTTGCTTAACTCAAATTACGAACACTTAATATACATCAACTCTAACTCCTTATATTCATTAATATCGATAATACTTTAATACTTAATAAAGCATACAATTATATCACTCTTATGAAATAGTATTGTTGCGCCATCAGGCAGCAGTCGTGTTTTTTCGTCTCTCATTTTGGAGGATTTTTGTGTTGCCATTTTCCAGAGCTAAGTGATCTTTCTTATACCATTAGATTTGTGTAGATTTCGTCTATAGATTGGTGTATTTAGTTCGATAGATTTAAGTCACGTTAATTAAATTTAATTATTTTTTTATACATTTACTATCCTTTAGTTTAACAAGCATCTATATAAACAGTGACAGTGATACTCATAGCCCGAGGGATTGATGTGCTTGGTAAAACCGTGTACCGTGGCCACTACATAGCAGTCGCAGCGCAAACCTGTGTGTCATTATTGCTAGTGTGTCAAATCTCCGTAGTGGAGTTATGGACGCTAATCTAATACGTCACATAGGACGCACACATGTGTGTTACTCAAAGCACGACTAGATAGCGAGGTTTTCCGAAATATTCGTCGACTTGGCATCGGGCGTAAACTGCCGACAGTTCGTGGGTCTAAGGCTGGGCGTTTTATTCGCCTATGGTATAACCCTTCGCAATTCAACTCAACATATACATGTCTACAGTTTCCAGGACTCTAAACTTTGTTGTTAACCCCCACCCCTACCCCTGTCATTTCTTCTACGACAGAGTTCAGCAGTTCCCTACTAAACTGTTTTATTAACCACCCCACCCCTATTGCTCCTCACACGACAGAGGTCAGATGTCCCCATCAAAAACCTATAATTCGTGATATTACTCCTCCGGTGTCTTCAAAATGTGCTACGCCTCTGGTGACTATATCCTCCAGTCTGCTTAAAATAATGCACCTAAACGCCCAGTCATGCAGTAACAAAGCTCTAGAGCTTGCAGACACCATCACTGATGATAGCTACGACATCGTTTTCCTTAGTGAGACATGGTTTAAAGAAGTTGGTGATGAGCCAAGAACCACAGAGCTAACGCCACCAGGCTTTATTTTAAAGAGTCTCCCTCGAAAAACAGGCAGCGGAGGGGGTCTAGCAATACTGTACAGAGATAGTCTAGCCAAGTATGTAACAATAAGACCTGACAGCTCAACGTACACCACCTTTGAGATGTGCAAGTTTCGCCTTTCCCACCACCGTAGAACATTGACTTTTATTTTCCTGTACCGCCCACCACCAAGCAAGAAAAATAAATTGACAACAAAAGTTTTCATCGAAGAATTTCAAGACCTCCTTGACAGTCACATAGCAACAAAAGATCTATTTGTCATAGGCGATGTGAACTTGCATTTTGACAGTGAAAATGAGACTTACGCGATGTCGCTGAAAAATACGCTAAAGGATCGCAACTTAGACCAACTGATAAATGTTCCGACACACGTCATAGGCCATACTCTTGACTGGATTGTTACAAATGCTTATAGCCAAACTCAATATCTCAGACCGCGGTTGTCAGGTCATTTACTTGTACACTTTGAAATGCGCCTATCAAAAGCAAAAAAGCCAAAGAAAAACGTGACTTCCAGTAAACTTTAAGCCATAGATATTGCCTCCTTCAAAATGGCAGTGACCTCTTTGCTGTTGCAACAGAGCAACACAGACGTTCTCAGCAATTACAATTCTAGCTTGAAAAAGTTGCTGGACAGCCATGCACCTCTTGTCACTCGTACAGTCTCAGTTAGGCCATCTGCACCCTGGTTGACGGAAGACATAAAGACTGCCAAACTTATTCGCCGACGTGCCGAACGTACATTTCAAAAGACAGGTCTGACGATACATCCACAAATATACATACTAGAAAAAAACAAGGTTAACCGTATGATTAGAGACGCAAAAGCTAGTCATATTCGACAAAAATTTGAAACTTCTGATTCTTCAAAGGAGCTATTTAGGATCACCGCTGAAATGTTAGGGGGGCAAAAAAACGAGCGTTTGCCGTCATCTATCCCAGTATCTGAACTTCCTGATTCCTTCAATAGATTCTTCATTGGCAAGATTGAGCAGATTAGAAATGACATGCCATCCCTCTCATCACAGCTTGACCACTCTCCAATTTTTCAAAATACTCCTTTTTGCGAGTTTCAGCGTGTATCTGAAGATTATGTCAAAAGTATTATTGTAAAGATGCCAAATAAGTCATGTGACCTTGATCCCATTCCAACTTCCTTTCTCCTTGAATGTTTAGATGAGCTTGTACCTACAATTACTAACATTATGAACTCTTCACTGACTTCAGGCATTGTACCACAGCAATTTAAGCATGCACTTGTCCGGCCCTTATTAAAGAAATCCAGTCTTGACCCGGAATGTCTAAAAAACTATCGCCCGGTATCAAATCTTCCCATCCTGTCAAAGATTCTGGAGCGCATCGTGTTAGCGCAAATTCTTTCTCATCTTGAATAGTACTGTCTCTTGGAAGAATTTCAATCTGCATATAGGAAGTGCCGTAGCACAGAGACAGCAGTGGTCAGAGTACTAAACGACTTACTTCACAATTCCGACAAAGGCCACATATCAATTCTTTCCATGCTGGACTTGTCCGCAGCCTTTGATACGCTAGACCATGAAATTATGATGGCCAGATTCTCTGCAACTTTTGGTTTAGCAGGAGTCGTCCTAAAGTGGCTTGGATCCTACCTGACGGAACGCACCCAAAGTGTCGTTGTTAGCGGGACGGAATCAACAAGCTTACTTTTGAAGTACGGAGTACCCCAAGGATCAGTTCTAGGCCCAGTACTCTTCACTATGTACACATATCCACTCAGCGGTGTCATACGGCCAACCGGCATCTTATACCATTTCTTTGCCGATGACTCACAGTTATACGATTCATCAGTACCCTCAGAGGTGTCGCATCTGGCAGAGAAAATCAGTAGTACCGTTGCAAGGGTGAGCAATTGGATGGTTGAAAATTAACTCAAGATGAACGAAGACAAGACAGAAATAATTAAGATTGGCACTAGGAACAATGTCTCAAAAGTTGAAAGCACAGATTCTCTCTTTATCACGAACTGCCATGTTCCTTTTGTCCATGTAGTGCGGAATCTTGGAGTTTTCTTCGACTCAACACTATCTTTCGACCCACACATAAGTCAGCTCTCCAAAGGTCTTTATCTGCAGCTGCGCAGATTAGTCCAGATCCGACCCTATTTAACAACCGAGTCAACAAAAACGCTAGCTGTGGCATTCATACTCTCCCGCCTTGACTACTGCAACGCCGTGCTAGCAGGTATACCTGATGACAAAATAGCCAAGCTGCAACGTATACAGAACAACGCCG
>JAZGLO010004485.1:0-19797 GCA_036873155.1 Biomphalaria sudanica | reverse complement strand
TAATCTCTACAGTAGCTGTTATAGGTAACTAATCTCTACAGTAGCTGTGATAGGTAACTAATCTCTACAGTAGCTGTGATAGGTAAGTAATCTCTACAGTAGCTGTGATAGGTAAGTAATCTCTACAGTAGCTGTGATAGGTAAGTAATCTCTACAGTAGCTGTGATAGGTAACTAATCTCTACAGTAGCTGTGATAGGTAACTAATCTATACAGTAGCTGTGATAGGTAAGTAATCTCTACAGTAGCTGTGATAGGTAACTAATCTCTACAGTAGCTGTGATAGGTAACTAATCTCTACAGTAGCTGTTATAGGTAACTAATCTCTACAGTAGCTGTGATAGGTAAGTAATCTCTACAGTAGCTGTGATAGGTAACTAATCTGTACAGTAGGTGTGATAGGTAAGTAATCTCTACAGTAGCTGTGATAGGTAACTAATCTCTACAGTAGCTGTTATAGGTAACTAATCTCTACAGTAGCTGTGATAGGTAACTAATCTCTACAGTAGCTGTGATAGGTAACTAATCTCTACAGTAGCTGTTATAGGTAACTAATCTCTACGGACTTACTGCAGTTGAATTCATCCCAACCACTCCTACAGTTATCAAACCCATCACAGACAGACGAGGCTTCAATACAGACATGGTTATCACATCTTACTTCAGTGTCTGTGCAAGGAACCAGATCTGGACACACAAAAAAAGTTAAAATGTATATACACTGACCATAGACATAAATAAATTCAGACTGGCCGATAAAAGAGTTTTATGAAACGAAAATATGTGACTTGCAATTTTGTGTACTTTATTATACAGCATTTATGAGCAGTATAAAAGTTAAGTATTCATATCTATTTCAGCCATAACCTATATAAGTATTACAATATTTTCACTTATGTTTTTTTTTAATCTCTAAGAGTGAAGATCATGCAACTTTTCAGAATTCGGAAATCCGAAAACAATAGATGTACCTGTTTTCAAGTTACATGAAGTTACTTCCTTTTGCCAGTCTATATTTATTTATGTCTATGACATTGACACATAGCTTGTTAAAAATGTTCACATAGAGAGAAACGAAACAAATAATGAATTGAACACCTCTCAATCTATCGTAATCAATCTTTAAGACTTTACGACATGTAACTTACTATCGCAGCCATTAATTAATACATTGAATACAAAGACATTCAAGTCCAACATTATCTATATATTGTTGCCAGTTGCTAGTAGACAACTAAGCCGATGTCAGCGTATTATATTTTAAATTATAGAACTTGAAATAGCTAAATAGAACTTTTATTACAATGTAGACCAATCCAACTTGAGATAAGGTAGACTGATATACAAATCTAACTCACTAGAAAAACACGTCCGTACACTCTAGCATTCAGGAGTCGTCTCCCGTTCTTAACATAGATTATGACATAGCCGCTTATGTTGCATCATTCAACCAGACTAACAATCAATGCTTCCCTTTTCTTCACTGTATACTAAAGTGCAATGACTGGTAATGTATACTCACGACAATCCTGCTCATCAGACAAGTCTCCACAATCGTTGTCGCCGTCACAGTAAAACGAGCTAGGCACACAGTTGCCGTTGTGACAATGAAACTGGTGTGCACCGGAACAGTCCGCCACTGAAGCAGACAAAAAAACCAGATCAGAAAACTAGAGAGTTAAAAGTGTTCACTTTGAAGTGCAAAATGAACCGAAATACTCTGTGTGGGTCTCACTGCTAGACACTGCAGAAACGCATTCTCCTGACATCTACAGCTCATTGTTCATCCTATTAAAAAAGAACCTTTTTGAAGAATGATTTACTTGAAAAATATATTCTAATACAACCGATTTGTTCCTTGAAAAGATATGATACCCCACAGATTAAGATTAAGGCTTTAGATGTACAGCTACAAACACGCTCGCACACCCACGGACGCACACACACACACATTTTATCTGTGGCATTTTACGTCTTGAGAGACGATCTTTTCCCTTTGCAACTTCTTGTGTGACTAAAGAGGCCAATCCTTGATACACAGCTGCGATCACAGGTTGGGCATATATAATCACCAGGCGCCGTTGCATTTTCACCCTTCTTTCTGCTTCTGTTGTGTATGGCATCTGCAATCTTTGACCCTTCCTTTATGCTCTCTCTCCATGAGGATCTGTCCAGTGCCACCTCTTCATAGTTGCCAGTGTCGATTTTGAAGAGCTTCATGTCGCGTTTGCATACATCCGTATAACGTAAAAGTGGGCGACCAGCTGCTCTCCTGCCTTCTATTAGATCGCCATACAGGATGTCCTGTGGAAGTCGACCTTCTGGCATTCTACGAACGTGGCCAAGCCAGCCAAGGCGTCTGCTGTTGATAACACCCTGCTCTTTGTAGCACTTCCTCATTGGTTATCTTATCCTGCCACCTTATTTTAAAGATCCGCCTTAGGCATCGGAGGTGGAAAACATTCAGCTTTTTTTCCTGCCATGAGTAGGTTGACCATGTTTCACTTCCGTACAGCAAGGTGCTCAACACACAGGTCCGGTAGACTAGGGCTTTAGTACTGTTAGTTAGCAATATGTTGTCCCAGACTCTTTTCTGCAGCCGTGACATGGTGGCCATTGCCTTGGCTATCCTGTTGTTTATGTCTTTATCCAGTAGAGTGTTGTTGGATATGATGGAGCCAAGGTAACAAAAGTGATCAACAATTTCTAGTGGATGGCCATTAATGCTTACTTGAGGTGCAGTGTTTGTGTTTTGGACAAGTATCTTAGTCTTGCTTTGACTGAAGTTTAAGCCGAACTTCTGGCAAGCAGCAGATAATTTGTCAACCAGGCACTGTAGCTGAATCTCAGAATCAGCCACAATAGCTGCATCATCAGCATACAAGAGTTCCCTGACGAGTAGCTTCCTAATCTTGGTTTTTGCCCGCAGCCTTGATACATAAAATAGTTTTCCAGAGGATCTTGTATGGAGAAACACACCTTCGTTTATGTCGTTGTTCGCATAATGCAGTAGACAGGAGAAGAATATGCCGAACAGAGTAGGTGCGAGCACACGTCCCTGCTCGACACCACTGCAAACCTCAAAAGGTGCTGATTGGGCTCCATTGAATTTGACAGTGCATTTAGTTTCCTCGTGAAAACACTCAATGAACTGCAGTAGTTTGGGAGGTAACCTATTTTCCTCAGGAGTTTGAAAAGGCCACTTCTGCTGACCATGTCAAAAGCTTTAGTCAGATCAACAAAAACGATGTAAAGGGGTCTGTCTCTCTCTCTGAATTTCTCCTGCAGTAGTCGTAGAGAAGATATCATGTCTACAGTGGATCTACCACTCCTGAATCCACACTGAGACTCTGGGTAGACTCTAGAAGCTATCACTTGCAGCCTGGATAGTGACACTCTAGCAAAGATCTTGCCCACTATACTGAGGAGAGAGATACCCCTGTAATTGTTGCAGTCACTCCGATCCCCTTTGTGACTATAGTTGCGTCACGCATGTCCTGTGGGACATGACCTGTTTCCCAACAGCGGCAGAGGAGAATATAGAGTTCAGGGAGCAGGAGTGATTCGTTGACTTTCACTACTTCCACTGGGATACCATCACTCCCAGGAGATTTTCTATTTTTTTATGCAGTTAATTGCTTTTTTAAGGTCACTGAAGCTCGGAAGATCATCTAGGCATTCCAGTACTGGAAGATCTGGTAGAGAAGCCAGGGCGACATCGTCTACTGTGTTCTGTGTGGCATAGACTTCGAGGTAGTGTTCTGTCCAACGTTCTAGCTGCTTGGTTTGATCTGTAATTTTTTCTCCTGATTTGGATAGAAGGAGGGCAGGCTTAGACACTGTTGGACCCAGGGCCGCTTTAATGCCATCAAATAGAGCTTTGCTATTTCCTGAGTGGGGACTGTCTTGGATTCTGTTGCAGGTATCCCTCCAAAAGTTGTTAGCACATTTTCTAGCCATTTGTTTCGCCTCTTTATTAGCACTTTTGAAGGCCTCCAAAGATCTTGGACTTGGCTTTGTCTTGAGAGCGAGGTGTGCAGATCGCTTTTTCTCGATGCAAGGTTCCATATGTGCTAGATTCGCCTCAAACCAGTCTACATTTTTGTGTTTTTGAGGCCCAAAGGCGGTGATTGCCGAACTGTAGATTACATCTCTTAATTTCTCCCATCTGATAGAGATGTCTTCTTCATCACTTAACGAGGGGATTGAACTGTTCAGGAGCTCGCCAAAGAGTGCACACTTCTCTGGGTCACCTACATGGTTGACGTTAATTCGCCTAGTTCTGGGTTGAGTGGAAGTATAAGCCTTCTTGAGAAGTACTTTGATTTTGCTTAGCACTAGTGAATGGTCTGAGTTGCAGTCCGCACTATGGTATTAACGGGTGTGGATGACCCTTTTCAGATCCATCCTTCGGGTGATGCAGAGGTCAAGCTGGTGCCACCTTTTTGAGCGTGGGAGCTGCCAAGAGACTTTATGGCGTTCCTTGCCAGAGAAGAATGTATTTGTTACACACAATTCATGAGAGCTACAGAACTCGAGTAGCCTTTGGCCATTGTCATTGATTTTGCCAACACCATGAGGTCCCAAGCATTGTGGCCATGCATCATTTCCATCACCAACACGGGCATTAAAGTCTCCATTTATATAGAGGTGCTCGGATTTTGGAATACTTTTAATTACGTCCTCTAGAGCTTGAAAGAATCTGTCTTTGTCTTCTTCCGGTGCAGCAAGGGTTGGTGAGTAAGCACAGATTATATTAACTTTGCCTTGCGGTGATGCAAATTTCATGTGTGCTACTCTTTCATTGCCAATGGGAAACATCGCGATGCAGGGGACGAGACTGTTTCTTATTGCGAAGCCGACGCCATGTATTCTAGGGCTTTGTTCTGGTTTTCCTTGCCAGTAGAATGTATAGTTGCTTTCTGTAAGAGATCCGCTGTCAGCCAGTCTGGTTTCTTGCAGGCAGGCCACATCAATGTTTAGTCTGCTGAGTTCTCTGTCGATGATAGCTGTTTGACGCATGTCGGTGACGAGTTCAGGGTCAGTATTGAAGCCAGGACACATTGTCCGTATGTTCCAGCTTGCTAAACGCATTAATGTTAAGGGTTTTCTTTTGATTGTATTTGCAGGTGCGGGTGAGCAGCTTGCTTTTTGATTTTGTCTTAGCACCAAGCACCCAGTGGTGCGGCAAGCTGTGGCGGGATAGCACTTTACTGTCCGAGGGCTGCTCGGCTTAAGGCAGGCAGTAGCTTTCCAGTGAGGCTAAAAAGCCCCTCCTACCGTCAAGAGTGGTCCCTGGCGTTCCAGCTTACGCCAATCAGCTAGGAACTTATCACCGGTAACTACCACTCTCCGTGTTTTTCCAAAGACATTACTGTCAGAGATGGAGTGACCTCTCCATTGCTGGGGGAAAGCCTGGGCGGTAAATTTGCGAGTGCTGGGCTGCCCACACGTCAGCACACGCCTCTCTTCCATATTGACCGGGACCAAAGGGATGGCGAGCCATCACAATTTGGGGACAGGTGGCTGCAGGAGTTTGCCAGAGAGCAGTAGTCTTACTACTGTCCCCCCGCCTACGGGGCTCCAGGACCGGATTTTCTGTTAGGGTTTACTCCCTTAGCCTTAGACCTTACAGGGACACACACACAAGGCAGTGCGGCTATAGACCTATAGCTAGGAGTTTGGTTTGTGGTTCTGTAGGAAAATATACAATAAAATATTGTTCATCTACGTAAATGTGATGTTTCATGTTGCAAATGTCTTATAATACAAGACGTCATTAACATACATCAATACTTTAAGACACACAAAAAGATTAGACAGATAGATAGATAGATAGATAGATAGATAGATAGATAGATAGATAGATAGATAGATAGATAGATAGATAGATAGATAGATAGATAGATAGATAGATAGACCGATAAATGTAAAAAAAATTATATAGCAAGGCTGTACGGCTATATCGCTTGAGATCGCTTGGACAAGCAAATACTTTTTTTTAGCAGGGACAAGAAGGAGAAGTCCGCATGGGAAGCGATGGAAGGCATCAACGTATGAACGGTCCAACAGACTAAGTGTCAGGTGAAGCTGAAGGTATTAGGTTAACAGCGATGGAAGGCATCAACGTATGAACGGTCGGCGGTCCAACAGACTAAGTGTCAGGTGAAGCTGAAGGTATTAGGTTAACAGGTGAACTAACAGATTGATTGAATCGTCGTCACTGCAGAAATTAAAAATTATAATTACCATTATTACTTACCACAATTAAATTCATCCGAGTGGTCAATGCAGTCATGGGCAGAGTCACATTGCCAGATCCCTGGGATGCAAGCCCCATCGTGGCACTGGAACTCTTCAGTGTGACATGACCCTAAGCAGGATATTAACAATCAAACAAAAACAACAAGTGTTAGGCTCTAAGTGTTTTGGTTCTTTCAGAACTTCAGCAGATCTTCGTCTTCAATGCTCTATTTGCCCTAGTTAGAAGTGCGCTAGTTTTATGGTTCGCATGTGGTTTTATAAGGTTTTAATCCATATCATTAGTTGTCAGTCAAAGGCACAATTTAGGTAGGCACAATAGCGAGCGTTGTGTTTAAAGCAGCTCAATATAGAAATGGTGTTGATCTACTTAGTATCCATGGGAACGGACATTTCTCGTCAACAAAACCAGACACTGTCATTAGTGTTTGTAAAGCTCAATTGAAATAAAGTGCTTTAGAGAGGTCAAAGTTCAAAGGCCTCTTTAGGTCATTAAATTACAGAAACATGCAAAGACAAAGGAAATTTAAAAAAACCCAGATATTTTTAATATTTAATGTACGACCTGACTCTAAGACTACAGGTTGAGACTTCCTGTGCTAAAATTAAGTTAATCAAAGAGTTATGTGTGAAACTAACCTTGAGCTTGTCTCCTGTAGTAATTACTTTTTTTACTAAGACCGGCTACTAGGGATTTCTTGTGGCCATCTGAAACTGTTTGAGCTTTGCCTGGAAATATGGGGGGAGGGGGGGGGGAGCGAATGAGCGAATCAGTTGTTTGTTGTTAATTAAAAGTAATAATACAGTGAAATATAGTGACTATAGTGAAACATCCATTTTGAGATGTGATAAACATATCCATGTATACAGATTAATTCTTTTCTCTTTATTATCTCTTTAAATGTAAACAGATAACTATTTCGTTTTACTTAAGGCTAAATACTATTTTTTTTTGTAAATAAAAATTGAAATCTTCCAAGGCAGAATATAGAAGCGGCTTTTACTTGATGGGATTTAACCCCCAGATTCTTTATACCTTTATGGTATTCGTAGTCAGTGTTAGGTTAAGCAAAATAAAAACATATGACTATGTTTGTTTGGTCCCTGGTCCAATGAATGTTGTGGAGATGGCAGCTTATTGAAGCTTTGTCATAGAAGGGATAAATAGCTGGACATATGCTGGTACAAATATCTCTAATGAGACTTCCGATGGATGGCAGCATCTCTCCTGACTACACAAACCCAGTTTCGACCTGCATATTTTGCAACAATAGTTGCAGACAAATCTGTTGTCCACCAAAGGTCTATGTAAGTTTTCTTTTCGTCTTCTACGCCTGTCTTCGGCCTGGACTTTTCTATCATACACGATTTGAAAAGCAAGAAGAGTGGCCAAGGTGAAAGAGCGGCGAGCCAACAAAAAGCTTAGAGAAGAAGCAGGCCTACCTGCAACTGACCTAACCCACGTATGCGGCCGGCTTTTTAAAGCGTGGATTGGACTTTACAGTCATCTTTGACTCCATAGGATGAGAAATGTGCTTATCTTCGATCACGAAGGGGGAGCTATATATATATATATATATAACTAATCACTACAAGTCCTTCTCTGTCTACTTGTAGACTCGTACAGCTACATTTTCAAGGACTCACTTTCTAACCCACAGTCCTTACTGCTTGCTGTCCTGGACTCAACTGACTTTTTTCTAAAATGCTCTGTCTCTGGTCCGTGAAGGCTATCGTCACATGACCACAGCACGGGCCATATTTGCGTGTATTAGCAGTACTGTCCCTTGTTCAACAGCCGTTGATCTGCGTGATTCGCCTTAGTCTCGTGTGTCAGTAGGTCACACACACATTAACCCTTTCAGTCCGCCACTAGAGTTATAACAATATATATATATATATATATATATATATATATATATATATATATATATATATATATATATATATATACCACGACCTTTGTGATAGTCTCTGAAAGAGACCATCTGCTGTCAGTTTACTGTGCGAGCAAAGATAAAATTGCGACATATTTGATCTTTATGACGCTTTGTTACGCCGTCCTCCTTTAAAAGTAAAGTAAAGGTCATCTGCTTCTGTGGCCCACGGTTAACGAGGTAGTCATGTGGTCAGAACAACAACCTACTTCCTTTAGTTTTCTCCAACTAGAGAGAGTTAGAGTTGGGTGGGCTCAAAGGCAACCTAAGGATCCCGAAATTAAAAATCATAGTCTACACCAGTACTCGAACCCTCCGATTCGGAAGCCTAGCACTTTACCACTCAGCCATCGCACCTCTTTTACAGTTGACAAAAAAAAAGATCGCCTTAGACTACTGAGCGGTATAGGTCTGGGCGGACCTATTGTTTATCATTTTAAAAAAATACTTATTGCAGACTGGATGCTTTAAACATCCCTAAACGTAGCGTGATATATACGAGAGTTGCGTAATTAAACAGTCGTTAATAGATCTCTACAATGACAGTGACATAACATTAACAGCACAGTGTTATAAACTTACTCAGTTTTTGTACTCTCTTGCGTGAGTCTTTAGAAATTTGAACTGCGTTGGCCAACGCGATGACCACAGCAACCGCCAAGCAAATTTTACTGGTCAACATGTTGAAGTCTCACTAGTTTCTGTCTACGTTTAGAGAAGGGGAGAAAATTGCTAGTCCATTAGAAATTACAATTTGTTTTGTTTCTCTTAGCTTATTTTTTATTTTTGGCTTGAAGATAAGAGTTTTTTTTTTTTATTACTCTAATTGTAGGTTGAGAAATTCGAAACGTCTTTTCCACCATGGAGATCCGGTAAGCTTTATGTTTCTCAGAGGCGAAGATTAAGAGATTACTAGAAACATAGAAGAACTGGGATAGCAGTCTCCACATTCCAGTGTCTAAATGAACCATGATATGCACGACTCCACAACCGCAGCGGGTCTTGGACAAACTGACAGGGATATTTTGTCAAGATCTGAATTTTGTCTTATCCAGGTATCTCTTTAGGTTTTTCTCCAGGTGTCTCTCCAGGTGTTTTTCCAGGTGTCTCTCCAGGTGTTTTTCCAGGTGTCTATCAAAATGTCTCTCCAGGTGCAGGTGTTACAACAGTTGTCTCTCATGCTGTTTCTCCAAGTGTTTCTCCAGATATTTTTTTAAGGGGTCTCTCAAAGTGTCTCTTCAAGTGTCTCTCCATGTGTTTTTCCAGGTGTCTCTCCAGGTTTCTCTATGGATCTAAAGAGAAAACAGACTGCAATTAATAATGTCTTATGAAATCACACTATGATGTTAAGAAACAAACTTAATCCTTTTTAAGGTTATCTTTGTGCGACATAGAGCGATTATTTTGTTCATAAAAATTAATAAATGTTAAATTTATAACACTTTGAACATTTTTACCTCTCCCCATCCCCCAGGGGAAATTATAGATTGTCTAGAAAAGGTTAACCTTGAAAAAATAAAAAAAGTGACAGAAAAAGCATTCTGAAACTATTCTATTTATATCCGCTTATTAAGAAAAACAAAACAAAACAAAATAATCCATATTTTGTTTCGATAAGGAACATTCCTTGTTTTAAATTTTTATGTCGTTATTGTATGTATTATATTTGGTTACACTTGTTTGTTTTTTGAGGTGGTTGGCTTACTCGTGACATCATCACAAGAAAATTGCATAATCCATTCTTTTTAAAGTCAGTACAAGCTAGGTTAAGCTTTGTATGTTTGTCTTTTCAAAATATGTGCGACATTGAATTAAAATGTGTAGATATTTAAATCCATTTTTTTTTAAGACAATATATCCTTTATACAAACATACGCTTCTTTGCTATACATATATATACAGAAACACGTATGGATGGATAAGGTGACATTTGTGGCAGAATTAGTGAAACTTTGACCTTCTTGTCATCAATAAATTTAAAATCCGCGTTTTATCATTTTTGTCACATATGTTCCGGCTATTTTTGCATATGTTAGCAAAATAATTCATCGAAAATAGGTTCTACTTCTCTATTGTAACGGTAATTATTTAAAATGAAATGCTTGATAAAATGCTACCGAAATATGTAGAATCAAATATATACTTATGCGTTTAAGTGTAACCTTGTGTAATTATTCCCCTTGTATCTCGCCTAGTTTCCGACTTCGCAGACAAAAAAAAATCACGACATTGGTTAAGTGAATGCGAGCGCTGTATCTTTTACCAATAATCTTTTGAAAGTAAAATATAAAGTAAAAAGAAAAGTATTGTTGTAATTCTTATCTTGCTTGCAGATTATTTGAAAACAGAATGGCTGCCGAGAAATTGTGTTTTGTGCTCCTGGTGCTAATGGTGACGCTAGTTGGCAGTAAAATTCAAAAAGAGAAATTCAAGAAGGCAGCAGAAGAGAGGTCCTTGAGACAAGGTATGCGTATTCTTATGTGTGCAGTTGTTAGTCTAGGGTGACTTAAACGATATATTGGGGGTTTTCATGATTCGTAATCTTTAGGTTTTAGCTTCCTTGTTTTATTAGCAATCATCGCAAACATGTAAGAAAAACGAATGCGTTACTCACAGTAAAAAGGCGAAACTGGATGCTGCGAATTCTTTTATAAATCAAATGAATCAGTGACCGAATAATGTGAATGCTTATTAAAACTAACTTGCATTTTGCAATTTTTGGATGCCTTTCTGGTCTAGAGAAAGACGTGGTGGCTTAGTGATAAAGAGATTGGCTTCCGAACCGGGACTCCAGGGCTCAAATATTGGTGAAAACTGGGATTTTCAACTTCGGGATCTTTAGAAATCTTTAGGGCGCCTCTAAGTCCACCCAGCTCTAATGGGTACCTGACATTAGTTGGAAAAAAGTAAAGGCGGTTGGTTGTTGTGCTGGCCACATGCCACCCAAGTTAACCGTAGGCCATAGAAACAGATGACCTTTAAATCATCTGCCCTATAGATCTAAAGGTCTGAAAAGGGAACTTTACTTTTTTGTTTACTTTACCGGTCTAGGGTTATGCACTCTTTTATGATGTCTCGATGGTCCCGGGTTTGAACCCTGCCCCCTTTATCTTCCGTCGTCCTGAGGTCGAGGTTCTGACTAAGTAGAAAAAAAAATCTTTAAAAAAATCTGAAAGAACAAGCGAAATATGTCAAACAAAGTACCTCCTGCAGAAAAAAAAGGAGCAGATAATAGTGACTACTTTCCTCCTCCACCTCCCCTGAAAAAAGAACACAGAGATTAAGTCATTGTATTATCACCATGACATCCTGGTACTACAGAGTCTTTCTAACAATTTACACCATCAAGTCTCTAACAATGACGACTTTTGTCGAAATATTTGAGCATATTTTTGTTCACAAAGGAAGGTACTAATTCTGGTTTTCCTGGACCTTCCACTCAGTGACGTGTGGTGCAAACCAGTTCCACTGCGCAGACGGACTCGATTGTTTTCCCGCCAGCTTCTACTGCGATAAAGCTATCGACTGCCGGGATGGATCAGACGAAGTTGGGTGTCGTGAGTACTCTACATTCATTAACTTCTGGGTGTTTTATAGAATGTGTGTTTTTTAAAGAATCTGGGTGTTTTTATAGAATCTGGGTGTTTTTAATGGAATCTGGGTGTAAAATTGAATCTGGGTGTATTACAGAATCTGGGTGTAATATATAATTTGGTTGTTGTATTTTTTTTTTTTTATAGAATCTGGGTGTTTTATATAAAATGGGTGTAATATAGAATCTAGATCTTTTACAGAATCTGGGTGTAATATAGAATCTGTGTGTTTTACAGAATCTGGGTGTAATATAGAATTTGGCTGTTTTTTTAAGAATTTGGGTGTTTTACAGAATCTGGGTGTAATATAGAATCTAGATCTTTTACAGAATCTGGGTGTAATATAGAATCTGGGTGTTTTACAGAATCTGGGTGTAATATAGAATCTGGGTGTAATATAGAATCTGGGTGTTTTACAGAATCTGGGTGTTTTACAGAATCTGAGTGTAATATAGAATCTGGGTGTAATATAGAATCTGGGTGTAATATAGAATCTGGGTGTTTTACAGAATCTGGGTGTAATATAGAATCTAGATCTTTTACAGAATGTGGGTGTAATATAGAATCTGTGTGTTTTACAGAATCTGGGTGTAATATAGAATTTGGCTGTTTTTTTAAGAATTTGGGTGTTTTACAGAATCTGGGTGTAATATAGAATCTGGGTGTTTTACAGAATCTGGGTGTAATATAGAATCTGGGTGTTTTACAGAATCTGGGTGTAATATAGAATCTGGGTGTAATATAGAATCTGGGTGTTTTACAGAATCTGGGTGTTTTACAGAATCTGGGTGTAATATAGAATCTGGGTGTAATATAGAATCTGGGTGTAATATAGAATCTGGGTGTTTTACAGAATCTGGGTGTTTTACAGAATCTGGGTGTAATATAGAATCTGGGTGTAATATAGAATCTGGGTGTAATATAGAATCTGGGTGTTTTACAGAATCTATTTTTTATATATAATCTGGGTGTTTTACAGAATCTGTGTGTTTTACAGAATCTGGGTGTAATATAGAATCTGGGTGTTTTACAGAATCTGGGTGTAATATAGAATCTGGGTGTTTTACAGAATCTGGGTGTAATATAGAATCTGGGTGTTTTACAGAATCTGGGTGTAATATAGAATCTGGGTGTAATATAGAATCTGGGTGTTTTACAGAATCTGGGTGTAATATAGAATCTGGGTGTTTTACAGAATCTGGGTGTAATATAGAATCTGGGTGTAATATAGAATCTGGGTGTTTTACAGAATCTGGGTGTAATATAGAATCTGGGTGTTTTACAGAATCTGGGTGTAATATAGAATCTGGGTGTAATATAGAATCTGGGTGTTTTACAGAATCTGGGTGTAATATAGAATCTAGGTGTTTTACAGAATCTGGGTGTAATATAGAATCTGGGTGTAATATAGAATCTGGGTGTTTTACAGAATCTGGGTGTAATATAGAATCTGGGTGTTTTACAGAATCTGGGTGTAATATAGAATCTGGGTGTAATATAGAATCTGGGTGTAATATAGAATCTGGGTGTAATATAGAATCTAAGTGTAATTTAGAATCTAAGTGTAATTTAGAATCTAAGTGTAATTTAGAATCTAAGTGTTATTTAGAATCTAAGTGTAATTTAGAAACTAAGGGTTATTTAGAATCTAAGTGTTATTTAGAATCTGAGTGTAATTTAGAATCTGTGAGTTTGATAGAATATTTGTGTATTACAGAAGCTGGGTGTAATATAAAATCTGGCTGTAATATAAAATCTGGCTGTAATATAAAATCTGGCTGTAATATAAAATCTGGGTGTAATATAAAATCTGGGTGTAATATAAAATCTGGGTGTAATATAAAATCTGGGTGTAATATAAAATCTGGGTGTAATATAAAATCTGGGTGTTTAAGAGAATCTGTGCGTCTTCATTACCGTTTTGTTACGTTTGAATTGAATCCTAACAATTTTAAATTTGTATTTTTTGTGATTTTCACATGTAGCTGAAAACTGCACTGGTCCGAATGAATTCAAGTGTCAGAACGGTAACTGTATCCCTAAAAGTTTTGTCTGTGACACTGACAACGACTGTGGGGACATGTCTGATGAAGTAGACTGCCGTGAGTATATTTTCTAACTTACAAATAACTCTTACATATGCTAATATTTAAGTCTTATATTGTACAAATGCTCCTTCTTCCCTAGTGCTATTAGAGCATGGAATTGGGTTGCCTGAGCCAGCCAGGAAAACCAATGACTTGGCAGAATTTAAGTCATTGGTAAACATGCCTCACGCGTAGGACGAAATCATCTTTTTTTTTGAAGTAACGTCTGTATTTTATAAGATAAGATTCAATGTATATCAAAGAAACGTATTTTAGGGTCGGGTAGAGAAAAAAGGTCAGGGGGGCACATTTTTAAAAAGTTTGCAGAGGTATACTTGAATTAATTCTACTGTCTCTAGGCTCAAGTGCACATTTCTATATTTAAACTAACCTAACCAATAAATCATTCTCTTAACCCATAATATATTCCAGACCTTCGTGAATGTGATGCCGGGGAAGTGAAGTGTGACAACCATAAATGTATCCCACAAAACTGGGTCTGTGACGGGGGAAATGATTGCGGCACCAACTGGGACGAACTTAATTGCGGTAAGTGGAATCAGGGTCGCGCTTATGTCTCCTCCTGGTGAGGCGAATGGGGCGCTGATAAATTGTGTGTTTATTATGAGCCCAATTCTGTGGTACAAATGAGAAAAAGCAGATGCAAAACTTTCCGCAAGCTTTTCCAGAAAAGAAAATTTTTGTTTAGTTCTAGGCGCGGTCGCTGTGTGATAAGGTGCTTGGCTTCCGAACCGGTGGTCCCGGGTTCGAATCCTGTTGAAGACTGTGATTTTTACTTTGGGACTTTAAAGGCGCTTCTAAGTACACGCAGCTCTAATGGGTACCTGACATTGGTCGGGTAAAAGTAAAGGCGGTAGATCGCTGTTCTGTCCACATGACATCCTCGTTAACAGTGGGTCACAGAAACAGATGACCTTTACACAACCTGTCCCATAAGTCGCAAGGTCTGAATGGAACCTTACAAACTTTGGCAGTACATGGTAGAGTGCAATCAGCAATGATTGTTTTTATACAAAGACAAATAATCTCTAATTGTTTTTTCTGTGGTGTATTCTAGTCCATCTAATTGTATAAGATTATAAAGTAAAAAAAAAAGAAAAGTTATTTGGATAAAGAAATTTTAAAATGTTACAATGATATTGTGTAGGATTTAGTCTCTTTAACTTTTGAATTTCTCAACCAAATTTAATTAAAAATAGTTGCACACAATTAGGAAAGAGTCGGTGTTAGTGCCAAAGCTTACGAGTTTATTTTTTTTTTTTACAAAATCAAGAAAAAAAAAACATCTTTAAAAAATTAATAATTTTTATTTGATTTTAAACAAAATAAAATAATTTAGCTGTCTTTTTCATAACTTCATAATATTGATTGTGCAAGACTTCTAAAATTAAGAGTATTAAGCCATAAAGCTGCCAGGCATGCCAGGAAATCAGCAGAACTCGTACCCGGCTGTTCAAGATTCTATGCACTAACCACTTTAGAAATGTTGAACTGGAGACTAACGACCTTGTTAAATAATTCTTCTCTGGAGCTTCCATTTTGATAAAGCTTATTGACTCTTGTTATTCTTGGGGTTCACCAGTTCAATCCTGTGAGGCTGAGCACTTCATGTGTACTGACGGCTCCAAATGTATCCCTAACCACTGGGTGTGTGACCACGGCTATGACTGCCACGACCGAACTGATGAAATAGGCTGCAGTAAGTGCTAGTAGACCGGATTTTAAGAAAATGTCGATTTAATTAGATAACAGTGACATTTTCTATTTTTAATATTGTATCAGTACGTATGCACTTTTTTTAGATTTCATAAGGAGTACTATTAAAAATATGAAAAAGTAACAAAAAATAGTTCTTAGAAAGAAAATATTTTAAAAATACTATAACAAGACAAAACAAAACCCAAAGCTTATATTAAGCGTACTTGTATCAATTAGTTTAGATCAGTAAAGTTGTTAAAATTGTAATAGATCTAGACTAACAATAAAAGACATTTGTAAAAATAACAAAAAAGGGGGAAAGACCTGAATTCGAACTCATGTCTCAAGCCTTCTCAGGCTTCTCAAGCCAACACGTTAACCACTCTGCTTGTAGAGAGCTTATGGAAGATAGTATAAAATATATTGTTTATTAGTCTCGAACATTTTCCGGTTTGTGTTCACTAAGACTCAAACGACGACCTATAAAGGGGACTAATTCAACTTATACCATCACTTTAGTCAATAACGATTTCTTTCCATTGTTCGAGATAGCAAACATAATAATTTATTACCAATAGTAAATTAAATTGGTTTATTTCTTCATTGATTCTTGTGTTGTGGGGTAAAAGAAATAATTGTGCACAATTTCAGCTTGATCTGAGATAGGGTATGAGAGAAATCACGTGTACAAACTGTCAGGGTTCTCTATTATATATATGCTGCTTGTCTCTTGTTATTGTTTCTTGACTTGGCTCACTAGGGGTTTCTTGAATATTAAATAATTTATAATACTTGCTTGATATTTGCTTAGTTACTCAATTTATAATTCATCAATACTTGCTTAACTCAAATACGAACACTTAATATACATCAACTCTAACTCCTTATATTCATTAATATCGATAATACTTTAATACTTAATAAAGCATACAATTATATCACTCTTATGAAATAGTATTGTTGCGCCAGCAGGTAGCAGTCGTGTTTTTTCGTCTCTCGTTTTGGAGGATTTTTGTGTTGCCATTTTCTAGAGCTAAGTGATCTTTCTTATACCATTAGATTTGTGTAGATTTCGTCTATAGATTGGTGTATTTAGTTCGATAGATTTAAGTCATGTTAATTAAATTTAATTATTTTTTATACATTTACTATCCTTTAGTTTGACAAGCATCTATATAAACAGTGACAGTGATACTCATAGCCCGAGGGATTGATGTGCTTGGTAAAACCGTGTACCGTGGCCACTACATAGCAGTCGCAGCGCAAGCCTGTGTGTCATCATTGCTAGTGTGTCAAATCTCCGTAGTGGAGTTATGGACGCTAATCTACTACGTCACATAGGACGCACACATGTGTGTTACTCAAAGCACGACTAGATAGCGAGGTTTTCCGAAATATTCGTCGACTTGGCACCGACAGTTCGTGGGTCTAAGGCTGGGCGTTTTATTCGCCTATGGTATAACCCTTCGCAATTCAACTCAACATATACATGTCTACAGTTTCCAGGACTCTAAACTTTGTTGTTAACCCCCACCCCTACCCCTGTCATTTCTTCTACGACAGAGTTCAGCAGTTCCCTACTAAACTGTTTTATTAACCACCCCACCCCTATTGCTCCTCACACGACAGAGGTCAGATGTCCCCATCAAAAACCTATAATTCGTGATATTACTCCTCCGGTGTCTTCAAAATGTGCTACGCCTCTGGTGACTATATCCTCCAGTCTGCTTAAAATAATGCACCTAAACGCCCAGTCATGCAGTAACAAAGCTCTAGAGCTTGCAGACACCATCACTGATGATAGCTACGACATCATTTTCCTTAGTGAGACATGGTTTAAAGAAGTTGGTGATGAGCCAAGAACCACAGAGCTAACGCCACCAGGCTTTATTTTAAAGAGTCTCCCTCGAAAAACAGGCAGCGGAGGGGGTCTAGCAATACTGTACAGAGATAGTCTAGCCAAGTATGTAACAATAAGACCTGACAGCTCAACGTACACCACCTTTGAGATGTGCAAGTTTCGCCTTTCCCACCACCGTAGAACATTGACTTTTATTTTCCTGTACCGCCCACCACCAAGCAAGAAAAATAAATTGACAACAAAAGTTTTCATCGAAGAATTTCAAGACCTCCTTGACAGTCACATATCAACAAAAGATCTATTTGTCATAGGCGATGTGAACTTGCATTTTGACAGAGAAAATGAGACTTACGCGATGTCGCTGAAAAATGCGCTAAAGGATCGCAACTTAGACCAACTGATAAATGTTCCGACACACGTCATAAGCCATACTCTTGACTGGATTGTTACAAATGCTTATAGCCAAACTCAATATCTCAGACCGCGGTTGTCAGGTCATTTTCTTGTACACTTTGAAATGCGCCTATCAAAAGCAAAAAAGCCAAAGAAAAACGTGACTTCCAGTAAACTTTAAGCCATAGATATTGCCTCCTTCAAAATGGCAGTGACCTCTTTGCTGTTGCAACAGAGCAACACAGACGTTCTCAGCAATTACAATTCTAGCTTGAAAAAGTTGCTGGACAGCCATGCACCTCTTGTCACTCGTACAGTCTCAGTTAGGCCATCTGCACCCTGGTTGACGGAAGACATAAAGACTGCCAAACTTATTCGCCGACGTGCCGAACGTACATTTCAAAAGACAGGTCTGACGATACATCCACAAATATACATACTAGAAAAAAACAAGGTTAACCGTATGATTAGAGACGCAAAAGCTAGTCATATTCGACAAAAATTTGAAACTTCTGATTCTTCAAAGGAGCTATTTAGGATCACCGCTGAAATGTTAGGGGGGCAAAAAACGAGCGTTTGCCGTCATCTATCCCAGTATCTGAACTTCCTGATTCCTTCAATAGATTCTTCATTGGCAAGATTGAGCAGATTAGAAATGACATGCCATCCCTCTCATCACAGCTTGACCACTCTCCAATTTTTCAAAATACTCCTTTTTGCGAGTTTCAGCGTGTATCTGAAGATTATGTCAAAAGTATTATTGTAAAGATGCCAAATAAGTCATGTGACCTTCATCCCATTCCAACTTCCTTTCTCCTTGAATGTTTAGATGAGCTTGTACCTACAATTACTAACATTATGAACTCTTCACTGACTTCAGGCATTGTACCACAGCAATTTAAGCATGCACTTGTCCGGCCCTTATTAAAGAAATCCAGTCTTGACCCGGAATGTCTAAAAAACTATCGCCCGGTATCAAATCTTCCCATCCTGTCAAAGATTCTGGAGCGCATCGTGTTAGCGCAAATTCTTTCTCATCTTGAATAGTACTGTCTCTTGGAAGAATTTCAATCTGCATATAGGAAGTGCCGTAGCACAGAGACAGCAGTGGTCAGAGTACTAAACGACTTACTTCACAATTCCGACAAAGGCCACATATCAATTCTTTCCATGCTGGACTTGTCCGCAGCCTTTGATACGCTAGACCATGAAATTATGATGGCCAGATTCTCTGCAACTTTTGGTTTAGCAGGAGTCGTCCTAAAGTGGCTTGGATCCTACCTGACGGAACGCACCCAAAGTGTCGTTGTTAGCGGGACGGAATCAACAAGCTTACTTTTGAAGTACGGAGTACCCCAAGGATCAGTTCTAGGCCCAGTACTCTTCACTATGTACACATATCCACTCAGCGGTGTCATACGGCCAACCGGCATCTTATACCATTTCTTTGCCGATGACTCACAGTTATACGATTCATCAGTACCCTCAGAGGTGTCGCATCTGGCAGAGAAAATCAGTAGTACCGTTGCAAGGGTGAGCAATTGGATGGTTGAAAATTAACTCAAGATGAACGAAGACAAGACAGAAATAATTAAGATTGGCACTAGGAACAATGTCTCAAAAGTTGAAAGCACAGATTCTCTCTTTATCACGAACTGCCATGTTCCTTTTGTCCATGTAGTGCGGAATCTTGGAGTTTTCTTCGACTCAACACTATCTTTCGACCCACACATAAGTCAGCTCTCCAAAGGTCTTTATCTGCAGCTGCGCAGATTAGTCCAGATCCGACCCTATTTAACAACCGAGTCAACAAAAACGCTAGCTGTGGCATTCATACTCTCCCGCCTTGACTACTGCAACGCCGTGCTAGCAGGTATACCTGATGACAAAATAGCCAAGCTGCAACGTATACAGAACAACGCCGCTCGAATAGTCCTTAAAAAAACT
>JAZGLO010004483.1:0-47500 GCA_036873155.1 Biomphalaria sudanica | reverse complement strand
AACCCAAAGTAACACACAACAAGCTGGGTAGGAATAAAGGTGTAGACACCTCTGAGTAGAGCGCTTTTCTGCACACGGCTACATGTAAAGGATCAAAGACGTACTTGGCAAATAGGTCAAATAGAATTTAAAAAATACTTCCAACACCAGACTTAATGAATGAAACAGGTTTAGGTTGATTCATATCAAAGATTGCAAGACACAATGGATCATTTAGGAAAAGAACAGATGTGCTTAACTAAAAGCATTCTAGTAATAAAAACTTGTACTAAAATTTAGAAATATGAACAAAAAAAAAGAATAATAACAAAAAGCTTAAATATATAGGATAGAACCACAAAATGGTTGCCATACTTATGTTAAAAGGCAACATTTATTTCCCTTTTTCGATGTCACTCAAAATTAATAAATTATCCTACAACTTACAAATGAACTAATTAGTTCAAGCATAGTCATAGTGAATATATAATTATATAAATTTCAACTTAATCCTATGGGAAGTTTAAGAAATAACGTGCAGGTCTATAAGATTTGTACCAGACAGACGGACATACAATGAGGTGATAAAAGCTTTGTAGAAAAAGACATTTTCTGTAGACATCAAAGTTCTAGCCTCAAAGAACAAAAACGATTCGCTAAAGACTAGTAACTTCATTCTCTAAAATTAAATGAAAAAAAAACCTAATTAAAAAGAAAAATATAATAATTCTCCTTGTATTCATAACAAAACAAAACAAGATTGACGAAGCAGGCCCAGATCCCCACAACACAGAGCTGGTGTTGTTGTCACATCAAAACACCGAGTTAAATGAATTATCCAAAGAAATTCCATTTTACTTGTCCCACCTTAAAATTATCAAATTAAATTTAAAATAACGACACTCATCAGTTCAAAATCTGTAATTACACTATAATGTTCTACCGTCCAGCTTACCTTTTAGCGTCTGTCTGAAGGAGAAAATCCGCTTTTAGTCTTGTGTCGTCTGTCTGTCCGCCTGTCACGTTTAGATCTAAAAAAATAAATGCTAAACGTCGTCCTACAAAACCCCAAATAAAAAATCCCAAACTTCAAGGCAATTAATACTCGGGATTTCTAGGTTCCGAGGCCATATGCTTTACTATTCACCCACCACGATCTATGAATTGTGAATTGTGAACATATAATATTTACATAAGATTTTTACCGAAGTATTAAAATTTTACTACCTATACTATTTTACAATTTTTAAAACTTACATATTCAAGGACCCCTCTCCAGACAATGATCTCAAGGTCAAGACAGACCATTGCAGTGTTAAAGAATAACAAAGCACCAAGACTAGACATGATATCAGCAGAAATGCTAAAATATGGGGGACAGTGCATTGTTAACAGAATGACTGATCTCTTAAATCTCTGTTGGCGAACTTCAAAAGTCCCAGAGGACTGGCAAAAGGGAGTGATTGTAAAGCTTCCAAAAAAGGGCAACTTGGCAGACTGCAACAACTGGAGGGGCATTACTCTCCTCTCTGTCCCGGGCTAAGTTTTCAGCACTGTTTTGCTGAGACGGCTTCAACAGTCTGTAGATGAAAGGCTCAGAGAAGAACAAGCAGGTTTCCGAAGAGGCAGATCATGTACAGAGCAGATTTTCGTTCTACGAAATATCATAGAACAAAGTCTTGAGTACCAACAACGGCTAACGATCAGTTTCGTGGACTTCAAAAAAGCGTTTGATAGTGTCCACCGAGAATCACTATGGAAAATAGTTAGAGAATACGGTATCCCAGAAAAATTCGTCCAGATCCTACGACACCTTTACAGTCAATCTAGTTGCTGCATTAAAACAGAAGAGGGAACAACAGAGTTTTTTACAATCGAGACAGGTGTGAGACAGGGGTGCATCTTATCTCCCTTCCTTTTCCTCCTAGCCATCGACTACATAATGAGGAGAGCAATGAACCAGACTGCCTTTGGTATTCCATGGCATGAAAAGCTCCGATTGGCGGACTTGGACTTTGCTGATGATGTTGCACTACTCGGGGCTACAAATAAATGCATTCAAGAAATGACGGAGAGCCTAGACAGAGAGGCACCCAAAATTGGCCTCCGCATAAACTTGGATAAGACTAAAATTATGCGAGTGGGATATAAGGCAAAGGGTGTCCCCGTCAGACTTGGCGAGTCAAAGCTTGAAGAGCTGGACAAGTTCACGTACCTTGGCAGCATCATAACAAATGATGGAGATGCTTACCATGATGTAGAGTGCCGAATAGGAAAGGCAGGGAGCATTTTCCAAAGGCTGCAGCCTATTTAGACTAGCCAAGCCATTGGACTCGAGACAAAAATACACCTTCTCAACACAATCGTCATTCCAACTGCTACATATGCATGTGTGACGTGGAAGTCATCTGTCAAATTGAGAAAAAACTAAATGTGGCTCAACAGAGATGGCTGAGACGGATTTTGGGAGTCAGTAACACAGATCGGGTCTCAAACAAGGAAATTCTATGCCGAACTGGGAGTCGAACACTTGGTGAGGTTGTGACTGAGCGTCGCATGAGGTTTGCGGGACATGTTCTACGTCACAATGAATTACGCACACCAAGAGTAGCGATAACATGGAAGCCAAAACAAGGAAAGCGCAAACAGGGACGCCCTCGTATTACTTGGCGACACACCTTCATGGAGGACCTCAGAACAGTGGACACCAGGAGGCCTCAGACATTGCCAGTGACAGATCTTTATGGAGACAGCTTGCCGCCCAATGCGCCGAACGGTGCGGGAGGACCTAATTAAGTATACTAATTTAACTGTGAATAGACCTTGTTTTTAATGATTTAACTGTATAGAATTTAGCCTTGTTATATAAAGGGAGAGTAATCCTTAAAGTAAGACACAAATCATAATGAGAACCACTGGAGGTATTTTTTGTTCTAGCCATTGGGGACAAGTACGTCAGCAAATAACTGTCGAGATGGGCTGTACGAGATGGGCTGCATGAGATGGGCTGCACGAGATGGGCTGCACGAGATGGGCTGCATGAGATGGGCTGCACGAGATGGGCTGCATGAGATGGGTTGCACGAGATGGGCTGCATGAGATGGGCTGCATGAGATGGGCTGCACGAGATGGGCAGCACGAGATGGGATGCACGAGATGGGCTGCACGAGATGGGCTGAACGAGATGGGCTGCGCGAGATGGGCTGCACGAGATGGGCTGCACGAGATGAGCTGCACGAGATGGGCTGCACGAGATGGGCTGCATGAGATGGGCTGCACGAGATGGGCTGCATGAGATGGGCTGAACGAGATGGGCTGCACGAGATGGGCTGCACGAGATGGGCTGCACGAGATGGGCTGCACGAGATGGGCTCCACGAGATGAGCTGCACGAGATGGGCTGCACGAGATGGGCTGCACGAGATGGGCTGCACGAGATGGGTTTATCGTCAAGGTAAACTAACACATTACACGTTTGCACACGCCTTAAATGCACAGCATGTTATGATTTTTTTTTTGTTTATTTAACGATAAGATGTACATCTCTATATCTTTATCTCTTCACTATCTCTCTCTATATATACATATCTAGATAGATAGCCAGGGGGGAGGGTTGGGGTTCAACACTCCCCAAGAAATGAAATACTCCTACGAAGGTGGGGGGGGGGGTCGGAATTCAGTGATTGATTTTTCGTTTTGATTTTGTGTATTTGAGGTGAGATTTTAAAACTAAACGATCACCTGCCCAGCAGCACAGCCATGGGGTTTTTAAGTTTAAAACTAAACTATCACCTGCCCAGCAGCACAACCATGGGGTTTTTAAGTTTAAAACTAAACTATCACCTGCCCAGCAGCACAGCCATGGGGTTTTAAGTTTAAAACTAAACTATCACCTGCCCAGCAGCACAGCCATAGGGGTTTTAAGTTTAAAACCCTTAGCAGGGTTTTTTTTTAGTTTAAAACCCCCCTACTAGGGGTTTTTGCAGAAAAATCTTCCTCTTCTATAAAACAAAACAAAAAAAAAAAACGATAATCCACAAGTTCCAAGAGCATAGCTAAGGAAGTTTGTTTTTTTAAACCTCCTCCAGAATTTATGATAAACCCCCTCTTCAATATAAAAAAGCAAATTACACTCTCAAAATTCAATGAGCGTAGCCAAAGAAGTTTTGAGTTAAACCCCCTTTCTTTTAGTGGGGCTTGAAGCTAAAAAATACCTCTTCAATATAAAAAAAAAGAACATTACGCACTCACAATGCTATGAGCATAGTCTAATGGGTTTGGAGTTTGAACTCCCCTTCAGCGGGATTTGAAACAAAAAATTACATCTAATATTGAAAACAAAGCAAATTATACACTCAAAATTCTATGAGTGTTGCCAAAGAGGGTTTTGAGTATAAATCCCTTCAGAGTGATTAGATGCCAAAAAATACCTCTTCAAAAAAATAAAAAACACGCTAAAATTCTTTTTTAGCGTAGCCAAGCCAATGGGGGGTTTTGAGTTTAAACTCCCATCCTCCAGATGGCTTCTTTTTTAAAGTTTAAAACCCCTCCAGTTGGTTTTAAGTTTAAAATCCCAATACAGAGAGTTTGGAGGTTCAAAACCTCTCTCTTCAATATTATTCTATTATTCTAAAGCAGACTACTGTCACCAAATTCTATAACCGAAGCTAAATGGGGTTTTGAATTTAAAAAAAAACAGCTCCAAACTACAGTCACCTAATTCCAAGAGCGTAGTCATGAGAGGTTACACATTTCTTTCAGTGGCTGGGCTCTATCAATAAAGTGTAGTGAATAGTTGTCTGCCAAAACTGAAAAACACTAACACAGATTGTAGGAGTCTTTTGTAGAGATCGGGTCTAAAATCAAAGAAATCCTATGCCGAACTCGGAGTCGACCCCTGAGCAAGGTGCATGAGGTTTGCGGGACATGTGCTTCGACAAAATGAATTACGCATAATAAGTTTTGCGATGACATCATAGTACAACTTGGCGCCACACTTTCATGGAAGGATCTTAGAGCAAATAGGAAGATGCTTCAGACATTGCCAGTGACCTGAGAAGAACTCCTATTGAAAAATCAGAGCAGGAAGGACTCAATCCTCCTGTAGTGCTCTGGCAAGAAACTGGGCCGTCCAGCTTAATGCCTTATGGCTACCATACAAGTCAAGTGACTGCCGAGACACGTCCCCCATTACGTCTCGAAGCCAGTGACAGATTTTTGTGGAAACAGCTTACCGCCAAATGCGCCGAACAGCGCGGGAGGGTCCAAGTCAGTAAGAATAGCACAATAGATTTTAAAAATAAAACTTTCAATATCTGAAATAGTGTTTGGCGACTTGTCTCCGCCCGGCCTGAGGGAACTCCCAGCACTCCCTTGACAACCTTGCTGGCAAGGGCGGGGAGCCTACTATTTATACTTTAACTCCAGGAAGAACCTATTCTAGGGCACAATAAACGTCTTACAAAAGAATGAAGGGTCAAAATTTTATAAAGAATAATTATGTACACACACACACAAACAAACATACATATATTTTTTTCGCGAGGGGGGAAGGGGGGAAAAGTCACCACAGCCCCCCCCCCATTGCGAAAAAAATCCTGACTACGCCCATGGTGAGCACACGACGTGAGTGTGCAAGTAGTCAACTCTACGTTCTGTTAATTAGTTCTTGGGATTGTCTATACAGCTTATAACTACACCACACTCGCACTGACACACATTTTTTCCTCAGTGCACGGCATTTCAATGCATTTTAGCAACTTGAAGTTGTTCACTTTTAGTTATCTCCCTTATATTAAACTTCGCAATTTAACAAGAACATCAAAAAAAAATTTTTTTAAAGACACCACCTCCATTAGGCAACTAGATGAGGAGATAAAAACAAACGCACAGAGGAAGCTGCATCAACCTTCGCTAGACTAAGACCAAGAGTTTGAGAAAATCATAAGCATACTACAGAGACTAAAATGGAGGTCTACAAGACATGCCTTCTGAGTACACTACTGTAAAGAAAGAGAAACAGAGAGAATCAAAAAAAGAAAAACAAAATAGAGAGAGCAACGAAGAGAAAGAAACAAAAAGAGAATAATAAAAGAGAGAGAGAGAGAAAAAAGAGAGAAAATCATAGAGGGAAAAGAGAGAAACAACGAGATAGAACCAAACAGAGCGAGAAACAAAGAAAGAAAGAGAGAGAGCAACAAACAAAGAAAGAGAAAGCAACAAAAAAAGAGAGAGAGAAACAAAAAAAGAGAAAGCAACAAAGAAAGAAAGAGAGAGCAACAAAGAAAGAAAAAGAGAGCAACAAAGAAAGAAAGAGAGAGCAACAAAGAAAGCAAGAAAGAGCAACAAAGAAAGAAAGAGAGAGCGACAAAGAAAGAGAGAGCAACAAAGACAGAGAGAGCAAGAAAGAAAGAGAGAGAGCAAAAAACAAAGAAAGAGAGAGCAACAGAGAAAGAAAGAAAGAGCAAAAAAGAAAGAAAGAGAGAAAGCAACAAAGAAAAAAAGAGAGAGAGCAACAAAGAAAGAAAGAGAGATAGCAACAAAGAAAGAAAGAGAGAGGGCAACAAAGAAAGAAAAAGAGATAGCAACAAAGAAAGAGAGAGCAACAAAGACAGAGAGAGCAACAAAGAAAGAAAGAGAGAGCAACAAAGAAAGAAAGAGAGAAAGCAACAAAGAAAAAAAGAGAGATAGCAACAAAGAAAGAAAGAGAGAGCAACAAAGAAAGAAAGAGAGAGCGCAACAAAGAAAGAAAGAGAGATAGCAACAAAGAAAGAAGGAGAGAGCAACAAAGAAAGAAAGATAGAGAGCAACAAAGAAAGAAAGAGAGAGAGAGCAACAAAGAAAGAAGGAGAGAGAGCAGCAAAGTAAGAAAGAGAGATAGCAACAAAGAAAGAATGAGAGAGCAACAAAGAAAGAAAGAGAGAAAGCAACAAAGAAAGAAAGAGAGATAGCAACAAAGATAGAAAGAGAGATAGCAACAAAGAAAGAAAGAGAGAGAGCAACAAAGAAAGAAAGATAGAGAGCAACAAATAAAGAAAGAGACAGAGCAACAAAGAAAGAAAGAGAGAGAGCAACAAAGAAAGAAAGAGAGAGCAACAAAGAAAGAAAGAGAGAGCAGCAAAGAAAGAAAGAGAGATAGCAACAAAGAAAGAAAGATAGAGAGCAACAAAGAAAGAAAGAGAGAGAGCAACAAAGAAAGAAAGAGAGAGCAACAAATAAAGAAAGAGAGAGAGAGCAACAAAGAAAGAAAGAGAGAGCAACAAAGAAAGAAAGAGAGAGCAACAAAGAAAGAAAGAGAGAGAGCAACAAAGAAAGAAAGATAGAGAGCAACAAAGAAAGAAAGAGAGAGCAACAAAGAAAGAAAGATAGAGAGCAACAAAGAAAGAAGGAGAGAGCAACAAAGAAAGAAAGATAGAGAGCAACAAACAAAGAAAGAAAGAGATAGCAACAAAGAAAGAAAGAGAGACAGAGAGACCAAGATAGAGAGAGAGGAAAAAAAAGAAAAGTAGACGGAGACAGAAAAACAAAGAGAGAGAGAGAGAGAGAAGCGAGAGAAACAAATTTTAGGCGCTTTTGAATCCACCTAGCTTTAATGAGTACGACATTAGTTTGCGGAATAGCGATTGGTCGTTGTGCTGACCACATTACACCCTTGTAAACCGTATGCCACAGAAACAGATGACCTTTAAATCATCTGTCATATAGACCACAAGATCTGAAAGGGGAACTTTACTTACTTTACTACTGGGTAATAGTGTACTATGCTTTTCGGATCAGATTCACTTGTTAATGTTTACATAATAAATACATCTGCATCCCCTAAGCAGCAAGAAGAACAGCTAAATCTTAATAATTAAATAGATGTGAAATGTGTTCAAATTGTTTAATACGTTTAAATCTAGATTTACGTCTGGCCTCTATTTAGTCTCATTTAGATTGTTGTCATTCACCAACTTTATGATGACAGCATTTACGAATGAACAGGCTTAACGCCACAAGAAACACTTATGCTAAGACGACAATGTTATTGACTTATGTCGAAATACAAAGAGGCTTTGCTAGGATAATGAGATTATCTTGACAGCATTTGTTTTACTGAACGTAAGAATATTAAAAATAAGTAGACATATTCTGTTGTGTGTGTGTGTGTGTAGCCAGCTATAAGATGCAATCAAACTAGGTTTTTAAGTTATTGAGAAAACATCAAGGTGACCAGACATTGCCGAGAAACTGAGCCATTTGAACATTGGGGTAAGTACGTGGTGGTACAACTAGGCTATAGTGACGACGTAGTGATGAACTAAACAGTGCTGACAATGTAGTGGTAGAAACAGCCTGTGCTGATAATGTAGAGGTAGAAACTGACTGTGTTGATGATGTAGTGGTAGAAACAGACTGTGTTGATGATGTAGTGGTAGAAACAGACTGTGCTGATGATGTAGTGGTAGAAACAGACTGTGCTGATGATGTAGTGGTAGAAACAGACTATGCTGATGATGTAGTGGTAGAAACAGACTGTGTTGATGATGTAGTGGTAGAAACAGACTGTGCTGATGATGTAGTGGTAGAACAAGACTGTGCTGATGATGTAGCGGTAGAACAAGACTGTGCTGATGATGTGGGTAGAACAAGACTGTGCTGATGATGAAATGGCAGAAACAGACTGTGTTGATGATGTAGTGGTAGAAACAGAGTGTGCTGATGATGTAGTGGTAGAACAAGACTGTGCTGATGATGTAGTGGTAGAAACAGACTGTCCTGATGATGTAGTGGTAGAACAAGACTGTGCTGATGATGTAGTGGTAGAAACAGACTGTGCTGATGATGTAGTGGTAGAACTAGACTTTCCTGATGATGTAGTGGTAGAACTAGAATGTGCTGATGATGTAGTGGTAGAAACAGACTGTGTTGATGACGTAGTGGTAGAAACAGAGTGTGCTGATGATGTAGTGGTAGAACAAGACTGTGCTGATGATGTAGTGGTAGAAACAGACTTTGCTGATGATGTAGTGGTAGAACAAGACTGTGCTGATGATGTAGTGGTAGAACTAGACTGTGTTTACAACGTTGTGGTAGAAACAGACGAAAGAGAACTTAAAGGCGGACAGTCACTGGTCTGTGTTTGTTGTGATCATTCACACACCATCCTTCCTATTATTAGAATTATGTCATATTACATTGGTGCTTTCTTTAAATTGTATCCTTAACTAAACTACACTATGTTTTCCATTTTAGATTGTACCCTGTGTACTGAAGTAGGACTGTGTACTGAAGTAGAACTGTGTACTGAAGTAGAACTGTGTACTGAAGTAGAACTGTGTACTGAAGTAGAACTGTGTACTGAAGTAGAACTGTGTACTGAAGTAGAACTGTGTACTGAAGTAGAACTGTGTACTGAAGTAGAACTGTGTACTGAAGTAGAACTGTGTACTGAAGTAGAACTGTGTTCTGAAGTAGAACTGCTCACTTCTGACTCAACAATGAAGGCTGTTTTATAACCTTCGTGACTTTACTGTGTATCTGTACAATGATGCTTCCAAACGGTACGACGTTCATACATCTCTGAGTTTTTATTTTTATTCTATAGGAATAAAACATAATTTCATCATATTTACTTTACGAGCGACTAACTGTCTTTAGCCTTAGTTTTTTCCAGTGTCTATCTTATTCTCAGGTTATTCCACAATCTGGATTCGCTATTCTGCCTCAACATGACACTCGGATGGAAACGCTCGCTACAGGAAAAGACAAAAGTAAAATAAGATTCCTTTGAGAGTGTCTAAAGAAATGCGAAAGCTTTACCATTGCACGATGCGAAGTTAAACGAGAGCTTCCACCTCCCTGTTGATAATCTATGCGCCGTTTCTCAAGGGACCGTTACAGTAAGGGCGAGTCCTGCCGAGACCAATCGTTATAGAACGCCTGACCCGCCACGTCCCAACCTGTGGAAATTCTAAACCAATAGCTCTTTGACACGTCACAATTCTGTTCGGCATCATGCGTGAATAAAAAAGAGTTTGAAAGCGTCTGTTCTATTCGTAGTTTGGGTATTTGGAGTCATTTCACTCCTGGCATATACTCTTTCCTCCACCCCTTTCCTCTGTCGAGAGTAAGACGATATACTGTTTCTAGCACTACTCTTGACATCATTTCATTTTTGTTGTTGTTGTTAAATACAGTATTATATTGTTTGTAATACAATAAATTAATATTTTGAAAAAACAAATGTGCCTCTTAGTAAACAGACATACACAAGCTTATAAAAGAAAATGATTTGAAACACAAACACACATTTACATGCAGTAAATAAAAAGTCACATTAATATATAAATTTGATATAGTTCACATAATATAAGTTTTGATAACGGATATAAAAAAAATGGCTCATATAACTTATATGAAATGTACAAAAATTACTAATGTTTAATGCTTAAAAATGTGTTTAAAAATGTATAATAACTGTAATAATAAATGGCTCTAAATCAACACCAATAACAGTAAACTCAGGTGTACCTCAAGGAACAGTCTTGGGTCCACTACTATTTTTAATTTACATAAATGATTTACCAAATTGCATTAGTTCAGGAACAAAAGTCAGATTATTTGCAGACGATTGCATAATATATAGAACAATAAAAACAAAACAAGACACAGATATTTTACAAAGAGAATTAGATGAATTACAGAAATGGGAATCAAATTGGAGCATGTCTTTCCACCCAGAAAAATGTTAGTTGTTAAGAGTAACAAAAAAACTAAAACAAATTAATTCCACTTATCTTATTCATGGCAAACCAGTAACACAGACTAAAAACTCAAAATACCTAGGTGTTATAATAAATGAAAAACTGTCATGGAATCCACATATTGATGAAACTATAAAAAAATCCAACAAAGCATTAGAGTTTATTAAAAGAAATTTCTATAAATCAAATAAGAACATAAAGCTAAAATGTTATTTAACCTTGGTTAGGCCAATAATAGAATATGCATCCACCGTGTGGGACCCCTCAACTCAAGAAAACATTAAGAAACTGGAACAAACACAAAATAGAGCAGTGAGATTCATAACAAACGAATATTCACATTTGACTAGAGTAACACCTTTAGTAAAATCACTAAATTTAGAAAGCCTTCAGGACAGAAGACTCAAAAGTAAAGTAGCAATTATACATAAAACACTGAACTATAATCTTCAAATACAAAAACAAAATTTAATAAAATACTCTGAAAGACACAAAAATAAAGGCACATTCCTCGTCCCATATGCTAGGACAAATTTGTACAAATACTCCTTCTTCCCTAGTGCTATTAGAGCATGGAATCGGTTGCCTGAGCTAGCCAGAAAAACCAGTGACTTGGCAGAATTTAAGTCATTGGTTAATATGCATGACTAAATGCATGACGCGTAGGACGTAATCATCTTCTTTTTTGAAGTAACGTCTGTATTATATAAGATAAGATAAGATAATAAACCGATTTGTTAATACTATATAATACCAAGAGAAACAAAGTATACATTTAAAAAAGCAACATTCTACCCCTCCCTGCTTCCCCCCCCCCCACGAGAAAAAAAATGAATACTGTGAAGTGAGGATGGCTTCCTGGTCTTTTGTGTAATATTAGTGACTAAACAATAATTAAATAACAAACTTAAATACCAAAGAATAACGAAAAAAGATATCTCTGTTTCTGTACATGAACACTATGTTCAACACAAACAGACATACAAAACATATCTATATATGTAACATTCTTTTTAAAAGAAATAATTCAATGAACGTAAACAATGTGACCAAAACATTTAGTGCCAAAACGGCTGCGCCAAACGACCTTCGCGTTTAAACGGTTGCGCCAAAACGGCTTGCTTTGATTAGCGCACTAATACTACTATTATGTCTCCTCACTATGCGACAACTGAACGCTAAAACCAAATAGAGGTGTTATAAGAACAAAGTGTGAAATACAGTGGTCCCTTGGCTTTCGCGGATCCCACTTTATCGGAAGGGCTGTACCACGGGTTTAAAAAAAAGTACTCCCACTTAAAACACGGACTTTCACCCCTGCTACCCGATCTATATGCAAAAATAGAAACAAAAACTGAATACGTTGTAAAACTTTCTGGATGATGATTGGCCGAACTAGCAGTCAAGCAGATGAACTGGTTCACTATGAGCTAAGTCTGAGTACTAAACAAGGAATACTTCTCACATACACTGGTCTCGTTGTTTTTTTCTATGACAGACAGACGTACTAATGGTTTGTATACTGTAATGCAACATAATTGTACTTATGGCACTTTTAAATAACTTAATTGTATGGCACTTTTAAAAAACAGTACTGCTTTGAACATGAAGATAAGAGAGTCAAAAACCATGTCTGTATAGTATGGCTTTAATAAACTGAATGACTACACAACACACATTTAGTGAACACATTCTCACGGACGAGTTACAAGTACATGTAAAACATAAGAACCTTAACCGATACAGAGTACAATTTTCATAACAAGTACTGTATGGCACTTTTAAATAACAGTACTCTATGGCACTTTAAAATAACAGTACTGTATGGTACTTATGAAAATTACTGAACTTTTTAAAAAAGAAAATTGCTATTAAGAGCTGCGATACAGTTCTGTGTTTATATATAAAAACTGTGTACGTTTATGAAAATAAATGCCGTGGAAATTTGACGGTCTTGGCGATTGCCCTACTTGCCACCCCCTAAAGACGCGAATTTTTAAAAATATATACCTAAGTATGCCTCTAATAGTCATTTGAAAGTTGTTGGGTTTTTTTTTTCTAAACACAATCTAAAATAAAGGTTTACAACCACAATGATGTGTACTTCTAAATATGTTTTTAAAACGCCCATTTGAAGGTAAATTTGGTTAAATAGTCAAATGGAAAGACTATATTTTGTACATTCACTTCTCAAACTAAAAATTTATTTATTTTTTTTGAAGATTAGAGTGACTAGATCTAGCATTGGCCCATCAAAAGATGCGAACAATATATGCTATTTTCTAATCTAGGGAAAGGTGTCATAATTGTTGTATTATATAAAGTAGTTTATTAATGGCTAACATGTTCAATAATGTAATTATTTGGGGGGGGGGCATTTCAAGCTTTTAAAATTTGTATCTCCGTACTGCTCGTGTAAGCTGCGGATAGATATGAATCGAGCTATCGATGTCAAGCGGACCATTCAGCTTAAATCCAATATTTTGTCCACTGAGTTTGGCCATTTTTTATATTGTTTTAAGGATCTTCACTTTATAATAGGGCTACTTAACATATTTTAGGTTTACTGCTGCTAGTATCTAAGGAGCGTTTATTCTAAGTTTCATCAAGATTTGTCAACTGGTTTTAATTTCTATCAAAGACATACATCGTTACATACATACTGCTTGCATTCAATGATATATAAATGGGACGAACTAGCCTAGCTCTAGATCTTATGCCTTTGTAATTTTCAGTCACCGTTTAAAGGACTTATGTACTATTTTTAAAACTAGAGACGTAAACATACACATAATCTTATACTAAACTTTTAGGCCTACATGCCCATTACTAAGTACTACAGGCTAAGTTAAGACAGTTATCTTATCTTATATAATTCAGACGTTACTTCAAAAAAGAAGATGATTACGTCCTACGCGTCATGCATTTAGTCATGCATATTAACCAATGACTTAAATTCTGCCAAGTCACTGGTTTTTCTGGCTAGCTCAGGTAACCCATTCCATGCTCTAATAGCACTAGGGAAGAAGGAGTATTTGTACAAATTTGTCCTAGCATATGGGACGAGGAATGTGCCTTTATTTTTGTGTCTTTCAGAGTATTTTATTAAATTTTGTTTTTGTATTTGAAGATTATAGTTCAGTGTTTTATGTATAATTGCTACTTTACTTTTGAGTCTTCTGTCCTGAAGGCTTTCTAAATTTAGTGATTTTACTAATGGTGTTACTCTAGTCAAATGTGAATATTCGTTTGTTATGAATCTCACTGCTCTATTTTGTGTTTGTTCCAGTTTCTTAATGTTTTCTTGAGTTGAGGGGTCCCAAACGGTGGATGCATATTCTATTATTGGCCTAACCAAGGTTAAATAACATTTTAGTTATATGTTCTTATTTGATTTATAGAAATTTCTTTTAATAAACCCTAATGCTTTGTTGGATTTTTTTATAGTTTCATCAATATGTGGATTCCATGACAGTTTTTCATTTATTATAACACCTAGGTATTTTGCGTTTTTAGTCTGTGCCATGAATAAGATAAGTGGAATTAATTTGTTTTAGTTTTTTTGTTACTCTTAACAACTGACATTTTTCTGGGTGGAAAGACATGCTCCAATTTGATTCCCATTTCTGTAATTCATCTAATTCTCTTTGTAAAATATCTGTGTCTTGTATTGTTTTTATTGTTCTATATATTATGCAATCGTCTGCAAATAATCTGACTTTTGTTCCTGAACTAATGCAATTTGGTAAATCATTTATGTAAATTAAAAATAGTAGTGGACCCAAGACTGTTCCTTGAGGTACACCTGAGTTTACTGTTATTGGTGTTGATTTAGAGCCATTTATTATTACAGTTTGTTCTCTCCCTATCAGAAAATCTTTAATCCACTGATGCAGTGGACCATTTATGCCGAAATATTTTAATTTTTTAAGCAAACTATGGTGGTGAACTTTGTCAAAAGCCTTGGAAAAATCTAGTAAGATAGCATCTATTTGTTCACTATTATCTAAACCTTTTGAAAAATCATCAATTAGTCCTATTAGTTGTGTTTCACATGATCTATATTTCCTAAAGCCATGTTGGTATGGGGTGAGGACATTATGTTTGTCTAAGTGGTTTATAATGTTGCTACATATTATGTGTTCTAGGATTTTACATGTGATGCTGGTAAGTGATACTGGTCTGTAGTTTCCTGGATCAGATTTTTCTCCTTTTTTAAATAGGGGGTGATATTAGCTTCTTTCCAGTCCTTTGGTACTCTGCCCTGGTTAAGCGATGCCTGAAAGAGTATTTTGAACGCTGGGGCTAGCTCATTGCTTAGTTCTTTGAGTAATCTAGCTGGAATACCATCAGGTCCAGACGCTTTATTTGGTTTGGTGTTTTCTAATTGTTTTTGAATTCCATTTTCTTGTACTACTATATCTTCTATGTTGTCTACTTGGTTCAAATTAAGAAATATGTCTTTGTCTCCTGGGGCTGAGAATGCTGATGCAAAGTATTTGTTTAGGATGTTTGCTTTAGTTTCATTATCATTATGTATTATGTTATGTTCCTCTTTTAATGGGACTATGCCTGTTGTTTCCATTTTCTTAGACTTAATGTATGACCATAGGTTTTTTTTGTTATCTTTAGATATTACATTGTTTATGTATTCACTCTGCAGCTGTCTGCTTACTTTTTGGGTTAGGTGTTTAATTTTTATATACTTTTTGTAAACTCTTTCTGCCTTGGTTTCTTTAAATTTTCTATATAGGTTTTACTTCTGTTTACAAAGCTTCTTTAGTCTATTATTGAACCAGCATTTATTTATTTTGTTTGATGTGTATTTAGTTGGTATATGATTTTCTATAATGCTTTTAAGATGGTTTTTAATGAAATTCCAGAGGTCATCGACTGGTTGGTTAATGTCTTTTTCTAATAAGAATGTTTGTTGAAAGTTTAATGCAGCTTGGTGTAGTTGTTTTAGGTTACATTTATTCCAGAGTAAGATTTTTCTTTTGGGTTTTGTATTGGCTACTGCTTTTATCTGACTGTGTATTTTTATGATCTCATGGTCTGATAGACCAGGAATAATATCATAATCAACTACTAATCCAGGTCTGTTGGTTAAGAAGAGATCTAATGTGTTGTTTAATCTAGTTGGCTTTTTAATGATTTGATCTAAACTTAGGTTGTGTGAAGTTTCTATGAAAAGCTCATTTATGTCCTTAAGGTTTTGGTGTTTATCTATGGTTAGTGTTTTCCAATTTATATCAGGTAGGTTGAAGTCACCCATAATCCAAAAAACTGCAGTTAATAAGGTCTAAAATCTATTTGAAGATGCTGGTAGAAGTTATGGGAGTCCATATCTCTACTTGAAAGAAGCAGTATTTTAAAATGTTAAACATTTTTTTTTGCCAAAAGCTTCTATGCAATATTATGAATGGGGTTGTTCCGAATTTCTTTGTGAGCCACGTGGTGGTGTTTAATTTATGTTTCTAGTGGGAATCTGATTAGTGGCGTTAGGTCAATATTTAGTGGTTTTAATCAATTCATTTACGGCAAACAATAATAATTTTTAACTGCAGGAACATTAAGTACACCCTTTTTATAGTCTTAATACATATTATTGAGATTTAAGTCCAAATCGACAGCTAGACCTATGTAGATCTTAAATAGGATAACCAACTCTAAAAAAAAAATCCTAATCCACACCCTTCTTGACCATAAAGTAAATAGACTGTGTCCAACTGATTTTATACAACCTGGTCAGCTAGACATACACATGTAGGCCTAGTGTATGCCTGCTGTGCGTGTGTAGTCAATGATAATACAAGACTAACCTGCATTTTTTTCATTGCGCGTTATGCAATAGTGTGGTCAGACAAGAAAATAACACACTGGCATGGCTAGTCAAGCATGTTTGTAGATATATCGTTAGTTCGTTACACTAAAATAGTTACACACCCTACCTGCCCAGAAAGTAAATAAACGATGTGTCCGACTTATTTTAACAACCTGACCAGATAGACGTTTACGTGTGTGTCTATAGTGTACTCAGTGTGCTGTCCATAATGACAAATAAGTTACGCGCTCTTGACAAGATGGCTGCTCCCTGTTTACAGTTATCATAGATGAGTTAAATTTTCGTTTTGTTGTATATAAACCAAATAAAATTCCTTTAAAAAGCTATTCAACTAATAAACTAATATCTTTAAATTATAGATTTAACTTAATTCAGCATTATTTCCACTAATTAATTCAAATTAACAACTCTTAGTTTAGGACTATTTTGGTTCACTAATCAACTAATCCTTATAATTATATTTAATATTATTTAGTCTATATTTATTTTTATATTCTTAGATTTTAGATCTAGTCAGTCTTAGACTTAGACTTTAATTAAGGCCTTAGATCTACTAATCATCTACAAATACTACTAATTATAAACTAATAGTAATACTCTATATAGTTAGTTAAAGTTAGTTAAACACATAAATATATTGATCTACAATTAGATCTAGATCTTGAATTAGTTCTGGATCTAGTCTAGGTCTATATTTTGAATAAACCATTTGATTGTCATTGTAAATTAGCTATCACTTTAGACTTAGCTTATGCCATCTTAGGCATTTTTAACCTTAAACTATTTTAGACTAGATCTTTAAAAACTAAAATCAACAACAGTCATCATGAAATTGCTCTGGCTATTTATCCTAATAATTACTAAATACACACTAGCTGAACACAGAACTAGATCTACCTCAGTCAACACTAAACTTAAAAAGGAAACAACAGTCATAATCAATCATCACACTTTAGATCAATGCAACTTCAAAAATAACCTAACATACACATTAGGGTGGTTCAAAAAAAAAATTTCTATGAATCTATCATGCATTGTGATTCAATTTGTTCCTATTGATGAGTTTAACGTCTGAGCCAAAAATTACACGATTCTGACAAGCTGAAATATATGCTCAAATTGTCCAATTTTTCCAATGATAGCAAATAAAAGACAATAAGACAAAGTTTAGGACATAGTAACATACAATATAATATTACCATATTACAATACAATTACAATTAATGTAATCATTGCCACACTCACAGTTGTCACACTTTGTCACTAATGTCACTAGTTCACTGTTATTATTTATATAACCGCTTCACAAACTATGTTCTGGTACTGGACCCAGCAGAGTCAGCGGACCCACGTGTCTTGTATGATGTCAATGTACTCTTCTGTGAATCTGGTATCCGTTTTCTGTTGTCTTCAACAACCTGCAGAAGAGTTTGCATTTCTGTTTCACTTTTAGTTATAGACTTGTTAAATGTAGACATTAATGCCACCAAACGTTCAGCACTATCATTGACTACTTTTATGGCACCAATAACAGACTTCGCTTGAACATATGCAGGCAAATCGTTCCAGGTTTCCGGATCGACATGCAAGAAGCTTATGTCAATTCCAATGGAACGCAGTGCACTGGTTGAAGAAGCAGCCACTAACGCATGCAGTTCTTTTACCGCTAAGTCAGTGCAATCTTCCAGTTTGATTGCCCTGTCACTCCAATCATCACCAGCCTGAGACATTGCTCTGACTATGCTGCGTTTCTCACTTACAGGAACCTTCTCTGAAAACAGGGCAAAGGAAATGAGTTCTGGGCTAATATACCAGAGATGTTTTTCTAACTTCTGTCTTGCGGCATCAGCCACTGCCTTGTTAATGCGAGCATACTGACAGATCTCTCGGAATAGAACAAGATCATTTGTTGCAGCGTCACAAGTCACAGGAGCAGCGATCCAAGCTTTCACATAGATGAGACTCGCAAATAAACAAAATTCTCTCAAACTTTTCAGTTCTTTGGGTGTTACTTTGAACTGGTCTCTGAAAAGGTAGATCTTGAAACTATAATTCAACTTAGCCATCCAGCGTGCCAAATGGTAAGCACCTGGTGCACGAAAAGAGTATGGTTGGTCACAAACAGAAGTATTGAGTATCAACAAGCAAAGTTCAGTAACCTCTCTGTAATCTTCCCGTGGCATGTAACCAGATTCTGCAGAAATGACACAGTCGCATGTTTTAGTTCCTGTAGGAATGGATCACTTGGATCATCTACTCGTGGATCATCAAGTGGCCTATAAACAGTCTGATCAATATTTGGCCATGCTTTTTTAAATCTCTGAAACAGTGGAATGTCGGGACTGGTAGTGGGACCAAATAAAGTGCCAAATGCAGCTCCAATTATTAGCTCAAGTATATGGTGTCGACAGGGAAAATACAATAAATTACGTCCTAACCGCTCCTGCAATAACTTACATGACCCTTTATTGACCCCGGTATTTGTAGCAGTGGTGTCGAAACTCATTCCTATGACATCATCAGCCACCTCCCACAACAACAGAAGCTGCATTGTTGCATGTGCTTGTGCTTCACCAGTTCCAGAAGGTATTTTTATAATTCCTAGCATCTTCTCCAATTCAAGACCACTTACAACTACAGCTAATCTATCAGTGGCTGCCTTTGGATTATTTTTATCGGTGCTATTTTCCATAATTTTACCATCCCAATGAATTACTGCAACACTTTTACTTCTCGTGCGAAATTCTTCACGAACGTCCGTTTCAATCATACTTCGATGAAGAGAACGTTTACGATGCACTGTCGACCTTGATAGAGATCCTGTACCAACATCCTCCCCATTTGCTCTGGCTATAGCAGCTGCTAAAACCGTAAATTTTCTGTCGGAGAGATTAATACGATCTAGAGTGGATGATACATCACTTGAATTCAACATGGTCTGTAGAATGCGTGGTTTCTTCGGTTCGTTTTCATGTGGTTTTAAACTATCTGCAACTTGTTTTTTATAGTAGACTGGAATTTCAATTTCATAATCATCATGATCTGTGTCCAAACTGTCCATGCTGTCATTACTTTCACTACCACTTTCTTGCCAGGTGCTGACAGTGACACTTGCTTCGCCTGCTTTTCTTGTCTGCTCACGCTTTCTTCTCTCATATTCTGCCTCCTTTCTTTGCCTACTTCTCTCTTCCTGTCTAGTTAAGTTCTTGTCGATGCCTGCCATTTTCATTAATCTAGGTCCTCTCTGATCTGTTAAGAAAATCCGGTCTTCTTCTATCTTAATCATCCTGTCTGCATCCTTATCTGCTATATCAAATATTATACTCAGCTTGTTTTTAAACACTGTCTCTCTGTCACTTTGTGTAGCTGAACATCTTCCTTTATTTTTCTTCAATAAATTATACTCATCCACTAAAGCGTTCATTTTTGTTACTATGTTCTGTCGTAAGGCTACAGGAACGCGTGCATTGCTCCAAATTCTGAGAAGATCATCAACTGTTTGTTGCACACTGTATGATATTGTCTTCTGTTTTTTCAATATCTTGGTATTGTGAAGAACAGTTCGTAATACTTGACCATAAGTGGGCAGAACATTCTGTGGTAAACACGGCTCTGTCTGTCCAATTAACCATAATTCTGACATACTTCTTGTTGTAACACATCCAGAATTGTCTGTTGTACTTGACGCCATTACAAATGTTTAAATTTTACAAGAATAGATCTGAAATAAAAAGAACAACAACATTTAATTTTTAGAATAACTATTAATTGATAAAAAATTAATTAAATTAAGTTCTTGATAATAATGGCAACCTTTGTGAAAGTTGAGCACCAAGCAAATGTAACACAACTGTTAAAAGTCTTACATTTTCGTAATCTGCACACAATATGTAAATAAAAAAACAACAATGCTGTACGATTTTTAAAAATAATTTCTTTTACATTAAAGTCTGAACCACGCTAATACACATCAATAACATTAAAGAAGATTACCCATCACAAATGGAAGTTCTCAATCAGACACAGTAGAAATAAATACCTTTCACTGTTAATATTAATAGCAGGAGATGTAGAGTCAAATCCAGGGCCTAGATCTAAAGATAGATGCAACATCTGCAAAAAAGTATGCACCATGAAACAGAAAGCCATTCAATGTGACACCTGCGATGAATGGTACCATGCATCATGTCTCCATATGAATACACCTGTGACCTTCAGCTCTCTACCTCTGAGTTCCTGTCTAAGTTCCTGTAATGACAGTTGACTAAGCGCCTCCTTGTTGCCGCTGACCTTCAGCTCTCTACCTCTGAGTTCCTGTCTAAGTTCTTGTAATGACAGTTGACTAAGTGCCTCCTTGTTATTTCTCACCTTCAGCTCTCTACCTCTGAGTTCCTGTCTAAGTTCCTGTAGTGACAGTTGACTAAGTGCCTCCTTGTTGCCGCTCACCGTCAGCTCTCTACCTCTGAGTTCCTGTCTAAGTTCCAGTAATGACAGTTGACTGAGTGCCTCCTTGTTGCCGCTGACCTTCAGCTCTTTACCTCTAAGTTCCTGTAATGACAGTTGACTAAGTGCCTCCTTGTTGCCGCTCACTGTCAGCTCTCTACCTCTAAGTTCCTGTCTAAGTTCCTGTAATGACAGCTGACTAAGTGCCTCTTTGTTGCCGCTCACCTTCAGCTCTCTACCTCTGAGTTCCTGTCTAAGTTCCTGTAATGACAGTTGACTAAGTGCCTCCATGTTGCCGCTGACCTTCAACTCTCTACCTTTGAGTTCCTGTCTAAGCTCCTGTAAAGACAGTTGACTAAGTGCCTCCTTGTTACCGCTGACCGTCAGCTCTCTACCTCTGAGTTCCTGTCTAAGTTCCTGTAATGACAGTTGATTAAGTGCCTCCTTGTTATTTCTCACCTTCAGCTCTCTACCTCTGAGTTCCTGTCTAAGTTCCTGTAATGACAGTTGACTAAGTGCCTCCTTGTTGCCGCTCACCGTCAGCTCTCTACCTCTGAGTTCCTGTCTAAGTTCCAGTAATGACAGTTGACTGAGTGCCTCCTTGTTGCCGCTGACCTTCAGCTCTTTACCTCAAAGTTCCTGTCTAAGTTCCTGTAATGACAGTTGACTAAGTGCCTCCATGTTGCCGCTGACCTTCAACTCTCTACCTTTGAGTTCCTGTCTAAGCTCCTGTAAAGACAGTTGACTAAGTGCCTCCTTGTTACCGCTGACCGTCAGCTCTCTACCTCTGAGTTCCTGTCTAAGTTCCTGTAATGACAGTTGATTAAGTGCCTCCTTGTTATTTCTCACCTTCAGCTCTCTACCTCTGAGTTCCTGTCTAAGTTCCTGTAATGACAGTTGACTAAGTGCCTCCTTGTTGCCGCTCACCGTCAGCTCTCTACCTCTGAGTTCCTGTCTAAGTTCCAGTAATGACAGTTGACTGAGTGCCTCCTTGTTGCCGCTGACCTTCAGCTCTTTACCTCAAAGTTCCTGTCTAAGTTCCTGTAATGACAGTTGACTAAGTGCCTCCTTGTTGCCGCTCACTGTCAGCTCTCTACCTCTAAGTTCCTGTAATGACAGCTGACTAAGTGCCTCTTTGTTGCCGCTCACCTTCAGCTCTCTACCTCTGAGTTCCTGTCTAAGTTCCTGTAATGACAGTTGACTAAGTGCCTCCTTGTTGCCGCTCACCGTCAGCTCTCTACCTCTGAGTTCCTTTCTAAGTTCCAGTAATGACAGTTGACTAAGTGCCTCCTTGTTGCCGCTGACCTTCAGCTCCCTACCTCTGAGTTCCTGTCTAAGTTCCTGTAATGACAGTTGACTAAGTGCCTCCTTGTTGCCGCTGACCGTCAGCTCTCTACCTCTGAGTTCCTGTCTAAGTTCCTGTAATGACACTTGACTAAGTGCCTCCTTGTTGCCGCTGACCTTCAGCTCTCTACCTCTGAGTTCCTGTCTAAGTTCCTGTAATGACAGTTGACTAACGTGTTTTCTTAGACGCCATCCAGTAGTCAAACTTTGATCAACTCGAACCAAATCTTATGTTGATCTGACCGACACTGGAATCGTTCAGTGTCCTATACATAGATCTAGGCCTTCTTCTTCCCTTTCGTTGAGGATCCCACTTCTGACACCAATTGCTATAACTTAGCCAAATAACCTCAACGAAAGGATTATAAAATAATACGTTTAATAATCCATTAGAAACTACATCTAGAGCCAAATTAATAATCACATCTCAGGCCTTCGTGTTTTCCTTCTCTCCTCTGTTTCTCTATCGTGTCCTATGGTACACAATGTCGCGCCAAATGACAGTGCGCAATGTAGTCATAACAATACATATATATATATAGGTACCCGTCAAAATAGCGCCGACAAAATAGCGCGAACAAAATAGCGCCGACGAAATAGCGCCGAAACAAAATATTTTAGTCATTTTGAAAGAAATACTTTAGATATAGTAAAATATGTATTGCTAATATTATTTTTTTTGTCTTAATGTGTTATCATAATTTTTCTGTCATTTTGCAGGAAACACTTTAGATATCTTAAAACATAAATAAGCAAAAATCATAATAAGGTAAAATGAATAATTTCAAATTATAGCATTTATTCACATTATAAAAGTGTACTTCGAAAACACGCAAAGATTTGTCAAATTTACACACACACACACAAACAAACTTTCACAAAGATAAATTGTAGGAAATGTCACGTAGAAATTCCATCACTGGCTTGTTTCCGTACATTGACAATAAAACTTCAAGTCGTCTGTTAAGTTGGAGGTACTTTGTCTTGCTTGCAGCTTTACTTCGTCGCTGGGAACACTGAGCTTACTGCATTTTGACTTGCCTTCTCAAAATCTAACATCACACTCAGTGGAGCAAAAGTTGGTCTTAGCTCCAGCAGTTTCTTGAAGAGTCGAACTTAGTCAGGACATTAAATTACTAATAATCCGGTATTTTTATACACATCATATATAAGTCCTCGCTATTTCGTCTTGCGCTATTTTGTCGGGAAATTTCGCGTTATTTCGTCGGCGCTATTTTGTTCGCGCTATTTTGACGGGTCACCATATATATATATGTATGTGAATATGTGTATTTATATATACATGGTTTAGTTTTAAAATATATAGCTTGCCTATACTTTCGTATTATATCTCATCCTACAGGTTAAGGCAAGACCCGGTATGTGTACCCTTTTAGAATCACTCATGGATTAACATCTACAACCTTTTAAAAAAAACAATCAAACAGAAAAGCGGAAACCAAATTTTGAATATACTTTTTAAATTTTACAATTAGATATCCCTAACTTTCAGTTGAACAAATGTTTTAAAGTCTGATCAAATAAATATACATCAGTAGCAGGTCTGGTTTGTTCAATGTTTTATGTTTACTTATTTAGTATTTGATGTATACAATTTTCTATCAATGATTATAATTGGAAGCCACACAATTTTTTTTAAAGGATTTAGCTTAAATCTAGACCTAGATCTAAAAGTAGCCTATATCTAGATCACAATATACATATACTAGTTCTAGATCTAAAAGTAGCCTATACTATACCTAGATCTAAAAGTAGCCTATATCTAATAGATCACAAGAGTTCTAGATCTAAAAGAAGCCTATATCTAGATCACAATATACATATACTAGTTCTAGATCTAAAAGTAGCCTATACTATACCTAGATCTAAAAGTAGCCTATATCTAGATCACAATACAGTTCTAGATCTAAAAGTAGCCTACATCTAGATCACAAGAGTTCTAGATCTAAAAGTAGCCTATATCTAGATCACAAAAGTTCTAGATCTAAAAGTAGCCTATATTAGGTACTTCGATAAAAATTTCAAAATGATCACAATGCAATGGAACTTATTTGGTTAGACTGAGCTTGAGAAATGCTTTCCAATGATACAAATTTTATATTGCTGAGTTAATTGTGATCACAAGAGTTCTAGATCTAAAAGTAGCCTATATCTAGATCACAAGAGTTCTATATCTAGATCACAAGAAAAAAGTTGTAAAAATGTCAACTTTCACTTAAACTTTTGTTAAGAAAAATTTAACAGATTGGCTTCAAAAGCAAATAAAAATGAGCTCTGATATCTTATGTTTACAAAAAGTAATCACAATTAGTCCTGAAATCAAATACAATGTGTTAAAACTTTGATGGAAATGACCACCCCTAAAAGAAGGGTAAAATGTGCTGACACACTTTTCAGCCATTTTTTGGGGGAAAAAAAGGGATCTAGGTCAGTTTATCGAAGTACCTACCTATATCTAGATCTAAAAGTAGCCTATATCTAGATCACAAGAGTTCAAGATCTAAAAGTAGCCTATATCTAGATCACAATGATTATAATTGCAAACCACACAATTTTTGTTTAGGATTTAGCTCTTACTTCGTGGTCGACGAGAAGGAAACACATTTTTCCTGCTACAGATATATTTGCCACACACATACATGTGTTAGGTAGGTCACTGCAGATATATTTGCAACATGTATACATGGTTAAGTTGGGTCGCTGCAGATATATTTGCCACATACATGCATGGGTAAGTTGGGTCTGTCACATACATGCATGGGTAAGTTGGGTCTGTCACATACATACATGCATGGGTAAGTTGGGTCTGTCACATACATGCATGGGTAAGTTGGGTCTGTCACATACATGCATGGGTAAGTTGGGTCTGTCACATACATGCATGGGTAAGTTGGGTCTGTCACATACATGCATGGGTAAGTTGGGTCTGTCACATACATGCATGGGTAAGTTGGGTCTGTCACATACATGCATGGGTAAGTTGGGTCTGTCACATACATGCATGGGTAAGTTGGGTCTGTCACATACATGCATGGGTAAGTTGGGTCTGTCACATACATGCATGGGTAAGTTGGGTCTGTCACATACATGCATGGGTAAGTTGGGTCTGTCACATACATGCATGGGTAAGTTGGGTCTGTCACATACATGCATGGGTAAGTTGGGTCTGTCACATACATGCATGGGTAAGTTGGGTCTGTCACATACATGCATGGGTAAGTTGGGTCTGTCACATACATGCATGGGTAAGTTGGGTCTGTCACATACATGCATGGGTAAGTTGGGTCTGTCACATACATGCATGGGTAAGTTGGGTCTGTCACATACATGCATGGGTAAGTTGGGTCTGTCACATACATGCATGGGTAAGTTGGGTCTGTCACATACATGCATGGGTAAGTTGGGTCTGTCACATACATGCATGGGTAAGTTGGGTCTGTCACATACATGCATGGGTAAGTTGGGTCTGTCACATACATGCATGGGTAAGTTGGGTCTGTCACATACATGCATGGGTAAGTTGGGTCTGTCACATACATGCATGGGTAAGTTGGGTCTGTCACATACATGCATGGGTAAGTTGGGTCTGTCACATACATACATGGGTAAGTTGGGTCTGTCACATACATGCATGGGTAAGTTGGGTCTGTCACATACATACATGGGTAAGTTGGGTCTGTCACATACATACATGGGTAAGTTGGGTCTGTCACATACATGCATGGGTAAGTTGGGTCTGTCACATACATACATGGGTAAGTTGCGTCTGTCACATACATACTTGGGTAAGTTGGGTCTGTCACATACATACATGGGTAAGTTGGGTCTGTCACATACATACATGGGTAAGTTGGGTCTGTCACATACATACATGGGTAAGTTGGGTCTGTCACATACATACATGGGTAAGTTGGGTCTGTCACATACATACATGGGTAAGTTGGGTCTGTCACATACATACATGGGTAGTTGGGTCTGTCACATACATACATGGGTAAGTTGGGTCTGTCACATACATGCATGGGTAAGTTGGGTCTGTCACATACATGCACGGGTAAGTTGGGTCTGTCACATACATACATGGGTAAGTTGGGTTTGTCACATACATGCATGGGTAAGTTGGGTCTGTCAAATACATGCACGGGTAAGTTGTGGCTGCTCCAGCTATATCTGCCTTCTTTTCTCAGCCTTTTTTTTTTACATCTACCTAAGCAAGTTCTTTCATTCAGGCCACTCTTCTTGCCTGACATCTTAAAACATTGACATTAATGTCTTCCCGCCATGAGCAACGATCGAGAGGAAGGACGTATGATATTGTATTCAACTTTGTAGTAAGTGTATTTGTGAGACATAGTCACATTTTGGACTTCGGAGTTATGGGTTGTAACTTTCACTGGAAGCTATTGTTTATTCACTTTAATGCGTCTTTATGGCTGGATTTGCCTAATTTTATGAATAATAAATACATTTATATTGTCTGCTGATAATAGTGTTAATTGGTAAATATCAATGTTTGTCGTCCTATGCAAGGTAAAAGTTACGCACACATGAACCCAAAGTAACACTCAACAAGCTGGGTAGTAATATACACCTCTGAGTAGACACCTCTGAGTAGACACCTCTGAGTAGACACCTCTGAGTAGACACCTCTGAGTAGACACCTCTGAGTAGACACCTCTGAGTAGAGCACTTTTCTGCACACAGCTACATGTAAAGAATCAAAGACGTACTTGGCAAATAGGTCAAATATAATTTTAAAAATACTTCAAACACCAGACTTAATGAATGAAACAGGTTTAGGTTGAGTCATATAAAAGATTTCAAGACACAATGGATCATTTTTAAAAAAAGAACAGATGTGCTTAACTAAAAGCATTCTTGTAATAAAAACTTATGCTAAAATTTAGAAATTAAAATGCTATATTTATTATCCTTTTTAGATGTCACGCAAAATTAATTAATTATCCTACAACTTACAAATTAACTAATTAGTTCATGTATAGTCAGTGAATAAATAATTGTCTCCACAATAGGGCTCCACAGCAACATGAAAAGGTGTTCGAGATGAACTATAGTCGTTCTACGACTGAAGGAGGCCAATACATAAAAGAAAATGTTTGGCTCAAACCCGGTATATAACCCATAATTTTAACACTGTCAGTTGCAAGAACGAACGATGTTTCTCATTCTACCTGCAGTCATTGCAAATTTGTGCTATTATTATTACAAAGCTTATATTAACGCATTCTAGCGTGAGAGTTAGTTCCCTTAGCGGATTAGGAAGTGTGTGTTGCTGTTTGTTACCTAATATGGTTGAAAAAACCCTGTGTGTATTTTGTAAATCGGCCTTGTCGTTTATCTTTTTCTGCTTGTATTTATGAGTATATTAACATGGTGGCAGCGGTAGCACATTAAGTAAGAACTGTAGTAATTATTTTTTGGTAAAGCTGAATAGAACTAGTCTAGTTTCATAGAAACAATACCAGAAATGTTTGATAAATCCACCAACAGAATTAAACTTGATAGATGGAAATGTTGGTGAAAATTTTTGTCAATGGCGAAGACAGATGGAGATTTACCGTCTAGCGTCAGGCGCCGACAAGAAACGAAAATGTCAAATAAAAGGCAATTCATTGCGAAGGAACCCAGATTCAAGAAGTATGTGATCATTTTATTTATGACGACAATTGAAGATAGCAATGATCCAGACATATTGTTACAAAAGCTACACCAATTTTTCATCCAAGGAAGAACAAAGTACTTGAAGCTTATAGGTTCTGGAATATGAATCGTGTCTTTTCTTATGATTTGTTTATTACTAGTTAGAGGACACGGGCTGAGAAGTGCAATTTTAAAAACAGCATGATAAGAGATAAACTAGTTGTTTTTTTGTTCTGCTAATCAACGTTTACAAGAGAAGCTACTGTGTTCAGATTTGACACTAAAAAAAAGCTATAATCTGCCAGGTCTACGAACAAACGTCCAATAGTCTCAAGGAAATGAATAAAGAAGCTCCACAAAGAAAGTTTACCAAAGACTGCAGACCGTACGAATGCACGGGCCAGTTGGATGAATTTAAACCTAACAGCGTGTATATTAAATAATGTTCATGTTTTTGTTATTGAATTTAATTAAAAACAAGCATTTACTGTGCATTAATGACAATCTGATAACAATGCCATTGTATTTGTTAGTGAGCAGGGATCAGGGGAGGGGGGCGCACAAGTTCTTTTCTATAGTATTCTCTGAACTGGTAACAAGAAAGTTGAAGCCACGACTATGAGCCGTAGTTTTTAACTTGCAAACCCTCCCCCCCCCCCCCCCCCCCGAAATCACAAAAAAATCCTTCGGGCGCCTCTGCTAGTTTTTATATACATTTATTGCTTGAAAGTTATACAAAATACGAATATTAGTAAAGTATGTGTTTTATATTGCACGAGAAGAGACATTGAAAAAATATACTGATAGAAGGAAATTGAATTCCTTTATGAGAGACCAAGGTATAACTGTTTCCACCATTTTGTCATGAGCGCTTACATTTCGGGAAGTTGCATTTCAGCTTATATAAAACTATAATCTTCCGTTTAAACAAAAAAAGCTACAAAAGTTCCATTCTCCCATTTTTAATAAATCAAATGCATTTTGTAAACACATAATTGTACATATTTTAATAAGCAGTATTTGGCATTTATATTATCCCACACCTCGATTATATTTACTGGTCATAAATACAAAAGATGGTCAGCTAAGTATTATGGCTGAGCAGTAAAGCGCTTGCTTCCAAACCGGGGATCCTAGGATCGAATCTTGGTAACGACAGGGATTTGAAAATTTCGGATTTTTTTTGGGCGCCCCTGAGTCCACCTAACTGTATTGGTTACCAGACTTTAGTTTGGGGAAAGTAAAGGCAGTTGGTCGTTGTGCTGGCCACATTACACCCTCGTTAACCGTAGGCCAAAGAAACAGATGACCTTTACATCATCTGCCCACAAGGTCTGAAAGGGGAACTTTTTTTATTTTATTAGCTAGTGAACGTCCCTCGCATCTTGTTCTACCAAACTTTCTGTTTCAATTAAAACATTGGCCTTGAATGACTTTCTCGTAGATTTCAATAGAAACCCTCGCACTGCTTCTCAAAAATAGAAATATAGAAATATAGTGATCTATTCAATGAGCTTGTGAAGTGGCAAATACACGGTTTAGAATGACCAGAAACTCAAGATTTGTTTAGTGCCTAGCCTTGTTCTCATTCCAACCCAATCATTGACACATCATTTCAACCAGGTCAAATCATTAAGTCAGTGTGAGCTGTTTACTAAGTGTCTTAAAACAGGAGGCCGCTATTTATTCCAATCATGATATATGATGCCATAACTGTTTTTTAAAAATGCAATATTGAAAATCAAGACACAACACAGTTAATAGTTATAATTGCATCTATAATTAAATAAGATTTTATTCTTACTGTCGTCATATATAACCTTCTATAATAACTTGTGAAAGGAAAATATCTGGTCAAGAAAGTACATTCAACAAGTACAGCGACATTTACTCCATGTTCAAATGGATTTCATTCATGAAACATTAGTAGGACAAAAAACAAAAAATAAAGCAAAACTTTCACTTCTCCGTTAATGTGAAAGGAGTTTCTTCTAAATAGTTTTATCAAGTTTATTACATCTTACTTTTTTCCCTGCCTTAAAACTTAAGATGTTCCAATATTGCTTTCAGTTTGAGAGAAATGTTGCTAGTCCTGTACATCAGCATGATATATATAAAAATACAACAACAGAAGAAATAAAAAGCGTATAAGAAATAGTTTTTGACTCAAAATATCACACTGAAAAATGAGTAGAAGAAGAGACACCAGAACTACATTATACATTACAGCCAGCCTTCAGTGTTTTCTTAGATTCATCACTTGGACAGATTTTGGTTTGGAATTCTTTTATTTCAACATCAGCCTTTAAGAACTATTTAATGCACCTTAATGGCATAGCTCTGGGCAGAACTGAATGTCAAGGGTTTGAATCCAGGAGCAAACCAGAATTGTTACCTATGAAGTACATTGTAATTTGAAAGTTGTAAACAGTTGCAGTAAATAGTTCATATACAATAAGTAAATTGTTGGCTTTGTTTGTGATTTAAACATTAGGCTTTGTTTTGTAATGTAAACATTGGTTACTGCAGTAACATGTAAAACTTTTGACAAGTTACAGATCTAGTGTGTAGTCAAGATTGAGGTGGTTTGTTTAGAAGTTAGTAAGAAGGGGCCTATGCCTTTGCACAATGACATTTAATGAACAAAGCTTCTTAAAATTATGGCCATATATACATTCATCCAATTAAACATTTGTATCCATCACTCACAGATCTTCAAGCAGAAATAAATAAGTCAATAAAAAAGGACAAGAAGCCAATCATCAGAAGACTAAATCAAAAGTTAAATCCAACTTGTCAACATTTGCTACTATGATCTAGACAAACATCTACACAAGAAACAAAAACCTCAATTGTATGATACAGGATTCAGACATGAAACATTTGACTCAGGGGAATACAATTGTGTAAGACTGATTGTGTATAGAAGAACTGATCAGTGTAGCTAGGTTAGGGAGGGAGAGGGAGGTAAGTGAACAACAGAACATCAGCTTTTGAACAAAAACTATATAAAAGGTTGGATTAGCTTCCCTTGATTTGTTTACAGTCCAAGTCTGTAGGTGAAATAAAGGTTACATATAAAGTATTGCATGAATGTCTTTTCAGTTTTTCTGCCATAAATGTGCATTCCTTGAAACTATTGAATTCATGTACATTCAGATATCAAATATGTTTTAAAACAGGTGACAGGCAAAGAGGAAATATTCTAACATAAAAAGAAATGTAGAGAGAAAAAACAACTCTGCAAAACAAACAAAAAATTGCCACAATGGAGTGCAAGAAAAATTTAGCAAACAAAGAAGCACACAGATAGTGCAGTACTAGCAGTAAAGACATGCTAACAATGACTAACTAAACAGAACATGTCATAATACATCAAGTGCTTTTTTTTGTTGTTGTTCACACTGCTTTACTGAAAGAAACTATTTTCTGATTCAACTGTTTGTTTTATAGAATATTATGCATCCCAGTGCAAAGCAGATAAAAAACTACAAAAACCCCCAAACAAATAAGGTTGATCAAATGAACTATATAATGCCACTGTTACGTGCGCAGCATAGTGTGAATGTGTGAAATGGTGCGAACACATGTTGAAAGGGTTAGAGAAAGAAGACATAGAAATGGAGTAAAGTGAACAAAAGTCTTCATAACCTGTTATAGATATAGATAAGTTTGTTGGTGAATAATTAAGAGTCTCATATGCTCGTAACAGCCACACTCCGTAGTGAGGATTTCAGAGCAGTGGACAACAGTTGGAAAGAATCTTCAGATATTGCCAGTGACAGATCTTTAAGGAGACAGCTTGCCACCCAATGCATCAAATGGTGAGGGAGGGTCTAAATCTAAGTAAGAAAAACATCAACCTAAATGTCATGCTTAAGAGAATATTGTATTGTTTATAAAAAAAAAACATTATTTCAAAATGGCAATGAAATGTTAATAAGTTTTAAAAAGTTAAATCAGGTGAATATTTGTTTTATATATATGTTGTTTCTTCTGTTTGTTTTGCTGTTCTATGTACCATAATAAAAGGGCTTACGCAAAGATCAAGTTAAACTCATGAAACACTCTTACAGATTTAAATAACTTCATTTCAGCTATAACTTATGGCTCGCTTCATTTGTACCAAACATTTTTATGCTAAGAATCATTATCACAAGTCTACCGGAACATCTCAAGAAATAGAATTCAACTACATCCAAGAACAACCAAACAATTAAAGATGAAAACATTGATTCATTTAGACCACTCTTACATTGATGCCCAGCTTACAACATTCACAGAATCTACATCATCCCATACTTGAATAGCAAACTCACCAAACAGTAAAGTGATGAAGTGCAGTCATTGAATTTCAATAACTGGCCTGGCAAATAGGTTTTGAAATAATACTTATAAATTATATTTAAGTTAAACAAAAATATCATGGTACTACAAAACATCACCAAAACATCAAAATGATGCAATGCAACAATTGAATTGCAACAACTGGCCTGGCAAATAGGTTTAGAACTAACACTCATAAATTACATTCAAGTTTAAAAAAAAAATCATGGTACCACAAAACATAATATACATTAAAACCATTTCAATAAAACTTCAGTAAAATCTACAGTAAAATACACACAAAAAGCTAAAATAATATCACTTAGTAAATTGGTTCCCAGATGTCTGTGTTCAGTCAAATACAAGAACAAGTTTGGTAGAGTTAAATCTTGTCAAAGCTCAGTCCACCATAAAGTTTGTTTTCATGTGTATATATATATATATATTACATAACTTGCTTAATTAGAAAAATTAAATTTAAAAAAAAATGTATATTGATAATAGGCATGAGATTGAGATAATATAATCTACACTGTGATCTACACTTTCAAAATTTTTAGTTCATTTCCAACAGATGTCACAGACATATCACAAATGCACATGCTCAAATAATTGTACATACATAATTTGAAATATATCAAACTAGAAATGTATCTAGTCAAAGTCAAACCATCATGTTGAGCTTTTTAACAATAAACACTCACACACGTCTGCTGAATACCAGAATTCATTTCATACTTGCAAGGTCTAACTGCCTTATATGTCAAACAATAAATCTATAATGTGAATATAAACTAATGCATAGAATTTGCTCCTTACCTCTCGTCGAATCTAAAACTCAAACACTCTCTACCATTGTTGATACAGAAACAGTAAGAAATGTTTTCAATGTTAAACATGGGGTGCTACTGTGTTTGGTAGATCAGATTAATGTATAAAATTAAACAAATGTTTTTCTCAGCATCTCAAACGTTATATATATGTCATGATCTAAATCAAATGCCATGCAGGGGAAATAAGTTTGTTATCACTAAGCTTGTTAAGCAAAAATACAATGTATAAACTCACTTTGATATATCATATGACTATTGACTATTTTCATTTGTCTTACTTCATGTAGCAATAGATTCTCATGTATAACTTATCCATATTGTAAATATAAAATAGTAATTAAAAAATTATTTTAAAATTAAAATAATCTGACAAATCGTTGTTCTCATTTTCTTAAATTATATACAAATAAAAAAATGTGCCGCACTATGAACTGGTCATTTCATTTTCTGACAAGAACAAGATCTGCTCCATGAATATTATGGTCCATGAAAGGATGTTCTCTAGTAGGAATATCACAAGACTAAAAGCATTTCATGTCTTTTTGCTTAGACAGGAACAAAACGTTTAAGTTCATTTGGTTTCAACTATTGCTGATCATGTGGTACAGAATAAACCTTGTCAATGTTAAATTATATGTGATCAGTTATGTGACATGAATCTGTGATCAGCATCTTGTTCATTTCACTGATGTCTTGGGGAACTCATTTGAGTCACTTATTGTAGTAGTGTCACTGTCCACTCATTTGATTCACTCAGTGAAGTATTGAAAGATAAAGCTAAAAAAATGAGACTGAAATACTTCTGTTTAAGTAGTACTTAAGAAAACAAAACGACCCCACTTGGTGTCTCAACTCACAACGATAAAGAAACTGAAATGAGGTCAAAGCCAAACTAGAAACTAGAAGGGGGAGATCTCAGGGTTCCTCTTTACTTGACCGGCTGGGATTTGAACTTACACTGACCACATCAGCTTCCCTCTGTGAACTGGTCTCTAGAAGTGGAGCATCTGTGGAAAATAAAACAAAACTAAATGAACTCACATATATTATAATTTTTAAAAGCTATTATAGCATGATGGAGAAAAATTGTGCATCCTCTTGACTATAGGGAGAGGCAACAAGTGTTCAAAAACCTCCCTAGGGAAAAAATTCATATTTCTCTTGTGAGATCTCTGTCCTAACAGCAGACCTCAGCAAACGAAAGAAACATTTCTTGGATTGTTTAGTTTTCTTGATGATAATACAGACCAAATTACAGCTGAATAGTTTCTCAGTCTTGTTTCACCAATAACTAGACCAAAAAAAAAAAAAATGCTAAAGGGAAACAGGGAACAAGTTCTATGAATGCTTTGATCAAGAGAGACAACTCATATAAATTACCGTATGAAAAAAGGTTTGAAATTTCAGAGTGTCAAGGGAAATGAAAATCACCACGAGACTGGGATAAATGCCAGTTGGTAGAAAAAAAAAAGTATCCAAGTTGGTTTACAGGATTTGGATTGAATATAAATTACTTTAAATTAACCAATTAAAAAAAATACAAATATGAAATATTCTTTGTAAATAATTTTGAAATGCTTTAAGTTAATGTAGATATTAATGTATCGCCATTCCATGATACACAGCTACTTTGATGCTATTGCTAAATGTTCACAGTGAGGAATACTACTCTTACTTTGAACATGAATAAGAAATTACTCAATAAATAACAAAAACATTAATTTTGCTAACGGTAAAAAAAATATTTCAGAAAAACAAAGAACAACCTTCTTACCATCATTCACATTCGACAGTTGGTCATTAGATGAGTTCAGACTGCCTGCTCTAGCTGTCCGTGATGAGATAGACCTGTTGGAGGTACCAGAGTCAAAGGTTTCCACTGTCACAGACGTTGATGCATCACTCATGCTGACATTGACAGTGTCCATTGAGCCAAACATTTCAGAGACTCCATCTCGATTTATTGTACTGGTGGTGACCACAGAGAGACGATTGCTATTGTTGTTATTGTTGTTGTTTATGTTGTTGTTTCCATCACCACCCACATTCTGTTGATGCAAAATGGCCGCCCGAACTCCTGGGTGGCTTGCAGGGAGCAGCCTCCGATATTCGGAAGTGCTTGGGCTTACACCACCACCCACAACGGAGAAACCAGATCCATTGCTAGATCTCATGGACTCCTCATAAGAGGGAAGATGTATTCCTGAAGCATCAGCATAAGCCATAAGAGCCATCCTATCATGTTCATCTGTTCAAATATAGTTCATAAATGTCTAAATCAGATATCAGAATATGACATTATGTTGTTTTTTTAAAAATTACAATGAAAGGTAATGTGACAGAAATTGAATGCAACCCAATCTGTAATGTTTTTAATAACTTAGGATAAAATTATAGTGACACGTACAAATTAAAATGCAAAAGTTAACAAACTAATAAAAGAAATCAAACACTTAAAAAAAAAAATTAAAAAAATTATTTATATTAAATCTACAATAAATAAACAAAAGTGTATATAAAAAAATATATTTAAAATTGGAAAAAAAAAAGTTCACTCGTGTGTTATTTCTTATATTCTATTCTATCAATTCTACAAATTTTTTAGGATTAATTAATGGTTCTTAGTATTTACATATTCTACAAGTGTACTTAAAACATCTGATGAGGAAATAATAATAAAGTTGATGTAATTGAATCTAAGCAGTGGAGTTTCTGCTTCAGTTAGTGACGTTTTGAACTTTTAAAATCAGAAATCAGACTTACCCATGGAGTTGTTGTGAACTCGAGCATAAGGTGTTGGAGCTGGTCCTTGTTGGAACAAATGAGGTGCTCCTGGCTTCTTTCTTCTGATCACTACAACAACCATGATCAACAGAAGAACTCCCAGAACACTACAAGCTGTGGTCACAACAATCACCAGGGAGGATTCCTAAAAAAAGAAGTTAAACACCTGCATGATTTCTGCATCAAGATGAATTCAAAAGTTTCTTTTGCTTCAGTAAGACATTTCAATACATCTGAACTAATGTAATTCAACCTGCCTTTCTCAGAACAGTTGAACTTCTCCAAAGTGTTGTACCATTTATTCTGCAATATCCTTTCAATGACAAAAATAGGTCCCAACCCCTTTCTTATTTGATTTAAATAGCACCCTGCGGATGCTAGTTGAATGTATTTCTTTAGCTCAGACATCAGAAAAATGCTTGGTGCTGTGTCGTGGTGGAGCTAATAAGGCTGCTCCCAGATCCCCTACCTGGCTAAGGGTAAAAGCCCCATGAAATTGTCAGTAGATAAGAGCTTTTTTTTTTCCTAGTCAGGCCTTCAGCTAAACACTTAGGAAAACTTTAGAGATACAATTTGTTTAAAAGATAATGTACCTTATTTTTGGAATCACTAATATCACCAGAACTGTAGGACTTGCCTTCATTTTGAACCTCAGGAATCAAGTCAATCTCACTGTTTGATACTATGAATAAGAAAAATAGTGGTATAACAGACCATATTGCATTTGTCAATAAAGATAACAAACTTTAATTTTTAACAAAGGGTACATCAATCATGTTAACAGTTGAAAAAAAAAAATCATAGGATATTACAGACCATGTTGTAGTAGGTAAGAGAGACTTATATCATTGTGCGTCTAGACATTGAGAATTTTGTAGAGAGAATTATTTTGATTTATTTTTCACAGTTTATTTATAAATATGGTCAAAGAATAGTATTTTAACTATATCAATAAAGAGCTTTTGGTCTTAACAAATTATTGGGACTGTTTGTATGTTGTGAACTGTATCTAGGACTTCAACAATTATGACAATGTATTTCAGATCAACTCTCAAACTGATCTGTATAGAGAACTACCAGCTGATTTTAATAATAAATGTAAAAACGGGAAGATAAAAATCATCCATTACACTGCTCCCTAACAGCATTACACTGCTCCCTAACAGCATTACACTGCTCCCTAACAGCATTACACTGCTCCCTAACAGCATTACACTGCTCCCTAACAGCATTACACTGCTCCCTAACAGCATTACACTGCTCCCTAACAGCATTACACTGCTCCCTAACAGCATTACACTGCTCCCTAACAGCATTACACTGCTCCCTAACAGCATTACACTGCTCCCTAACAGCATTACACTGCTCCCTAACAGCATTACACTGCTCCCTAACAGCATTACACTGCTATCCATTTCCCTAACAGCATTACACTGCTCCCTAACAGCATTACACTGCTCCCTAACAGCATTACACTGCTCCCTAACAGCATTACACTGCTCCCTAACAGCATTACACTGCTCCCTAACAGCATTACACTGCTATCCATTTCCCTAACAGCATTACACTGCTCCCTAACAGCATTACACTGCTCCCTAACAGCATTACACTGCTATCCATTTCCCTAACAGCATTACACTGCTCCCTAACAGCATTACACTGCTCCCTAACAGCATTACACTGCTCCCTAACAGCATTACACTGCTCCCTAACAGCATTACACTGCTCCCTAACAGCATTACACTGCTATCCATTTCCCTAACAGCATTAAACTCCCTTAGCTTAATAGAAACAAATGAAAACACCAGTGGCGTAGCAAGTTACTCATGGGCCGGGGTTCAAGAATATCTTGGTGGGCCCCCCTTACCCTAGTAGGATGGATTCAGTGTGGGAAAAAAACAATTGAGTAATTTGAATGTATCAATACCAAAAGACATTCGGATACAAGTAGCGTACCTTTTTTTTAAAAATAAGTAATAATGTCATTACATTTGATTTAGTAAAAAATGTCTTAGAAGTCAGCGCTTATACAACTTCTTTACAGAATTAAACGACTATAATGTATTTCAACTGAACGAACAAATGTTTTTTAAGTTCTATTTCTCATTATACACATTTACATTACAAAAATACTTCTAGGTGTAAAACTAAAACTTATTTACAAAATTTTTTCTGGTCTTTTAAGAAGCAAAGTTAGAAACTAGTGCAACTATTTCTAAACTTCGGTCTGTTTCTCGTTCAATTGAAAAGTGAAGCCAACTTGCTTTCTGTTATAGAAATTCTTAAATAATTTTTAATCAATCGAAAATTGAGAATGACATCTCTGCTGAACAAACTGACACAAGGTAAGACAACATGTATGCCGAGACAATGTTTGGAAAACTTGAAAATAAAACCCTTACCCTTCATTCTTTGCAACACACTAAATATTTTCTGAACCAAACTCTCTCTCTAACCCCGCTCCCCCAATTCCTGTAATACTTCTGCGCTGTGTTATGCAGATAAGTCAAAATAACACTAAAAAAAAAACGAATGGAAATAACACAGGCGAAAGGCCTACAATAAAAGTTAGTTGAGGCTCATAGTCAATGTTGAGCAAGAAGTTAAATAATGAAAGAGTCGTCGATTGTCATCAAGCTAAATCTCTACCTCAGTAACTAAAGCCGACCTTACTCTAGGGGTTCCAAAAGATGCCCCCAACTGGTCGTGAGTCATGGGCCAAAGAGCAATGAACCCTTTTGCGCCATTGTTGCAACGCCAGCAGCTAGGTATAGAGGACTACTTACAGCAGCTAGGAAACTCCCAGTCCCACCTTCCATTATTGCTAGCAGAGCTGTGTATGCAAGTAAGCACATCTACACCCTGTAATTTAAAGCCAGGGGCACAGGCACACTCAATGCGAATGCCTCTGTAAAAGGGCCTGCAGAGTGTCAGGTCACTGGAGTCTTGTCCCATACATTTGCAGACACCATTGCTGATAGGCAAAAAATCAGGGCAGTACCAGGTTGGATCTTTAAATAAAAAAACAAAACAATCCTAAACAACTTGTATAACAGATGAAAATTACAAGGCAGCATCATGTCTAAACTAAGTAAAAGTACAGAGTATTTTTATTCACACCTTCCTATCTATCTATTTTCACACCTTCCTATCTATGAGGCAAATGATGTAAAGGTAAAGTAGCTAATTCTTTCTACATATGTCTACAACTTTTTACATTTTAATAAAAGCTTAAAAAAGAAAAGAAAATGTATCAAAATGGCAATATGAATGTCCAAACATTCAACAAAAGCCTATAAACATGAACTCTTAAGTAAGTCATAATTAAGACTTAACTAAAAAATAAAAAAGTTAGATACAATAGATAAAAACAAAATTTATTTGAAAAAGTCTCCAAACAAGTGGATCGAATTACCAATTTCTGATTGTTTTATTAAGTCCAACTAATTGTTTTGAATGGTTAATAAAAGAATCTTTAACACACACAAATTTTGAAATTATAATTCTAAATTTAAATAAAAAACACTTTAAAAAAAATAAATAATCTCCATTCATTAAACTCACCACTCTCGAGAACGCAGATGGGAGGAACTTTAGACCAAATTTTGTCAGGAGAGCACTGCAGCATCCCTGATCCTATTAATTTATACCCAGGCTCACAGCTGTACTCCACCACAGCTCCAATCACATACTTTGGGTAGCTTCCTTCTTCCATATTGTAAGAAGCCAGGTCTTGTTTACCTTTGTTGACCAACTCCCACTTGCCATGCTGAATGAGTCCTGGAGAGGGGCAGTCCTCCTCTTGCACTGCATGCAAAAAAAAATTGTGTTATTTTATCAAATAAGCAGTCACAAAAGTCAAACTAAAATACCAAATGAAATTATATTCAAGGCATTAGGTAAAAATTGAGGATAGAAGAGTTAATACTGTATTAATACTGTCATTCCAAATAGATGTATAATTTAAAGTTGAAAAAACAATTAGTAGGTCAATGAGTTATATCCTCAAAGCCTATTTTTAGTAGGAATATATAAACTCCTAGATATCATGTTTAAGCAATACCGTAAACAGCTTTTAAAAAATCATTGATTTTACACCACCAATGAATAGTGTAGTCCTAATGAGGACAGAAACATATAGAATAAAGAAGGGAGCCTACACCAGTCTTCCAGACTAATTTCAACATTATTACCATACAGCCAGTGACTTACATTTAATCTAAAATTCTTTATAAATCATTATAAACTGTGAGGTGCGGTGGCTGAGCGGTAAAGTGCTTGGCTTCCGTACCGGGGTCCGGATCCTGGTGAAGACTGGGATTTTTAATTTTGGGGTCATCGGGCGTCTGAGTCCATCCAGCTCTAATGGATACCTGACATTAGTTGGGGAAAAGTAAAGGCGGTTGGTCATTGTGCTGGCCACATGACAACCATGTTAACTGTAGGCCACAGAAATAGATGACCTTTACATCATCTGCCCTATAGACCACAAGGTCTGAAAGGGGAACTTTACTACTTTACTTTTACTATAAACTACTTTTAACACAATTTCAATTAGGATTAGCTCAGTTTTGTTAGCACTTACTTAAACACCATACTGACTAGTCTAAGTTTTTTTTTAGAACTAACCTTAACTACAATAGTGACTATTTCAGATTTGGACAAAAATATTACCACAGGTTGGTATAGGCCCCTCCCACTGGCCATTACGACAAATCAGACGGGCACTGGAGACAGGACCAAGAAGAACATAGCCACTGGAGCAGATGTATTCAACCTCTAGACCATCTGACATGTTTGGATTGTAGCTAGTGTAACGATGTAGAGCTTTTGGAACATCTGGAGGGCTGGGACAGTATTTTTCTTTAAGAGAGAATTAAAAACAAACATTTAGCTGCATTTCATCTTCAAGAACTATCAACAGAAGACTTAAATTAGTAACTGGTGCTCATGTACAATAAAATTGTCATTTTTGTACAATACAATTAATAGTCATTTTGAGAAAACAATAAAAATGAAAATGTTCTAATTTAGTTCATTTTCAATAACGTTTTGTAACAATAAATGAATAACTTTCTATAAATTTTATTTTTAACAATCTTATTCAAAAAATCTTTTAAAGAATGTTACTTTTAGAAAGAAAGAAATGTGTAAATAACACTGATATATGTAATTGCTCTGAAATTATCTACATTATTTAAAAAAAAATAATAAAAAAATTTAATGACAAATCACACAAAAAGTTTATCCAACCATAATTTTGTACAAGATATTTATCAAATGTAACATCATGTAGCACGTCATTTGTAAGAACAAAAATGTTCTAATCATTTATGCCTTGCTACAAATAAACAATATTAACTCACTAGTACAGGAAGATAGACGTGTATTTCCATTGGGCATGGTCCACTCTCCATTCGAGCTACAAACTATTGGAAAGTTTGGCTGAAATGTGTCATCAGTAGAAAATCCAGCATCACAAAATACCACTGCCACAGTGCCTTTCATTCTAACTGGGGTGTAAGCCATCTTTCCGTTCCTGATCTCAGGGTCAATCGAGCAGAAAACAGAATTTCGAACAGTTTCCTTGAGGCACGTGGGTGGATTGGATGGAGACCATGTGCCATTGACACATATCATTTTACTCTGACCCTTCATGCGATATCCACTATCACAGACATAGTTCATAGTGTGAGTATTGATATCATAAGTGACTAGCCCATTTTCTATTGACATAACAGGGGGACACTTCCCTTCACCTGGGAAACAACATACAAAGCTTGGTTAGAAAATTCAAAGAATCAAATCTACTATGTTTTAAAACATGCTTCAAAACAATAAAGATCTAAAATTATTTAATTACCAGAAAAATTTAAAAAGGAATTAATCAAATCATAAATTAATATTCCATACAAAGTGTTTGGTACACAAGTTTGCACATTTATAATTGTACAATTTTGGCGTGTTGCTTTTCACATCACTTTATTTTTTCTGGTAAACCAATGTGGTTTAAAGTTTTTGAAGTTCTTAATGGAGTATTTGTAATATTCAATATATTATCCAGAGATGTCTTATCCTTATTTTAGTGGGTAGGCTTAAAATCTTAGAGGTCTGCCATTTTTTTAAATTGAAGCCTACTTGAGATGCAGTATAGTGATAGCCAGTGCTTTTTTTGTAAAAAAATTCGGTGAAAAGGTGCAGGTACTCAGTAGTTGATTGCCTAACTTTTAACTACTAAAAATTAATTATGTACGTTAAAATACAAGAAAAGTAATATTTTTTTCAAAAAGGTGCCGGTACGCCGTACCGGTGCATACTGTAACAAAAAAAAGCTCAGGTGATAGCTATATGTGCACTTTGTTTAACAAATTTTCAGGGGAAAAAAAAAGGACCATATATTCCCTTCTGGTTCTCCTATGATGAGCTCTTCATATATTAATAGTGTACTACAAACACTGCATTCTATTGTAATAATAGTAGTTTTTGGGTTAGTATCCCTAATCCATGGTAGCATATCATGTGCTGGACTTGTGAATTCAAGCCTATTTCAAAAGCTTTTCAATTAGGAATCTTAACAAATATTATTTAAGAAATGTTTTATTAAGTACTTGTTTTGCCTTTAAAACTTACTTGAAGTAACAGAAGATTCAATAAATGAAATCCAAAAGAAACAAAATACATAGTAACTTTTCATTTTGTTAAGGAGGCTTTTTGTTGTTTAATTTTGTCAGTTCAATCAAACTGCTTATGATCTTAAATCTTTTGCTTGTCTGAAAAAAAAAAAAAAAATTAAAAAAAAATTAAGTCTATATCTATAATTAAGACATTGTAGCCACTTTTATAGAATGACAGTTGTACTAAATGGATTTAAGAATTCAAAAGAAAATGAATTATTATTTCATTCCCCTCAATTATACTTATAGATCTAGACAATATAGTTTATATAGATCGAAGATTAGATTTCTAGAAGCGTGGTCAAGAGGCCAAGTGCGCTAAAACTTGACTTGGCTACCTAGAAAGGGGCTAGAGGTTTGCGCGCCTAAAGGCAGCACGGAAAACAAACTCCTAGATACCCTCCCCCCCCCCCCCCCCACTGGTCCACAAATGAGACTGGACCAAAAGCGCTCTGAGCATGCTATAAACATGAAAGTAGCGCTATCGCCTATATAAAAGCTATAATAATAAAAATAATAATCTAGATATATTGTATAATATAGATTAGATCTAGAATATTAAATATGTCTAAAACTATAGACACTATATTATATTCTATATAATGAATTTCAGGACAACATTAATAATGATTAATTTTCATGTGTCTAACTAAACTATACTACTATAGTAAATAGTTAGGGTTAGTAGTAATCTAAAGATCTAATAATCTAGAATCTAGTCAATGCTAGTCTAATGATAAAATCTAGTGACTAGTAGTCAGACGGTAATTTGTAGAGTAGAGTGTAGATCTAGATATATAATGTTTAGATTCTAGTATTTCTAGACTCTATAGACATAATCTAGATGGCAAGATCCTGTTTCAGTTCATTTATTTACATCTCTAGGCAGCCATATTGGTGCAGGCCAGATTTTTATTGCGTTGTCTAGCTGTTGGATCAAGACTAAAAGAAATATTTCTAAGGGGGGATAACCTACTTGATTTTTAATACAGTGAGCTGAAACATGTTAGGAAGAGAAAGAAAATAAAACAAATAGAATTAATAGGAATATATGCTATATTGGTTGAAGTATTAAAAAAAGGGGGGGGGGGGTTGGTATACATTATTATTCTTAAATTAGAATGACAGTAATAACACGAAAAAGCATAAATCTAGGTACCGATTTTTTATGCTATAAAAATTGAATTTAAATAGATATGATGGGATTATTGTATGGAAAAATACAATACATTTTAAATGTTTTGATAAAGATTTAAGGTGCTAACAACTTGTAATATTTTTTAACAAAGTTGAAATAATTGTTGTGTGTTATGAGGCTTGTTGCATAGTATCTAGAACACGCTATAAACAGCTTATGTCCTTATAGAAAAGAATGTCATAAATATTTATTAACTTTGATAGATATATACCAGATACAATGACTGTCTGTAATCTAGCCTCTAGACTAGAGTCACTGAAGCTGAAATGGGTGAAACTGCGGGAGCGGGCCGGGGGGGAAGATGGGGCTGAAACTGCGGGAGCGGGCTGGGAGGGGCTAAGAGGTGGGTGACCGTGTACAGGCCCAGGCTCTCAGATTCATTTGCGGCACCTATAGAATGAGCCCAACTTCCGCTGCAGAAATCCTGTCCAACGTGGCTCCTCTAAGCCTGAGGAGAGAGCGAGCCGTGCTAACGGCCCTGGAATGCTACCAAAGGGGCGAACCAGGGCTCCCGACCCATACATTAGTCACTCAGTGAGGAGTAAAAAACAGGATAAAATGGACATCATTTATGCACCGCGCGTCAAATTTGAGTGCTCAAGCTGGCCTCTCCACAGACCGGGTCCCAATCCGACGGACAAGCACGTGCCCGCCCTGGAGGAGACAGCCCACCCCTCCCATAAATTTCACTATACACGGGTTGGAGGGGGCCACAAAACGACACACACACCTGGATTTACTAGGAAAAATGGCATTGGACACACTAAAGACCTACCCGGCCGATTCCATCTACTGTTACACAGACGGGTCGGTCATGAAGGACTCCGTAAGAGCTGGGTATGGGGCCTATATCTGTTACCCAGAACACGAACCAGACAAACCTCGCCACATGTAGATTTGATGCAGAATTAACGAATTAACCAATACACTCAATTACCTGCTCCAAAAACTGCCAGAAAAAATAACCGTTGCGACAACTGTTGTAATAGTTACCGATTCCCAGTCCTGCCTCCAAGCCATGGCTGGCTTAGGGGGAAAGTCCAAATTGGTGGAAGAGGCATTAGGCGCCGCAAATAACATCCGCCTATTTATTGGAGCTGTCATCTTTATGCAGTGGGTGCCCTTGCACTGCGGCGTGAGGGGCAATGCCGTGGCTGATGCTCTAGCACGAGAAGGAGCGCTGGCCGTGCCCACTTTCGAGTCACCAAGTACCCTCCAACAGGCTACCACAGTTATACGAGAGTGGGTACATGAAAAATGGTTGAAATCCTGGGATGATTCCAACACTGCCAGGGGAGTCTGGCAGCACATGCGTCACCCAAATCGAGAGGGCCCCTGGTGGAGGCTAAAAAGGTCGGAACAAACAACAATAGCGCAGTGGCATACGGGACACTGCCCCATAGGTGCGTACTTCGCCCGGTTCCGGCCAAATTTTGATGCCTGTTGCCGGCACTGCGGGGAATCAGAAGAGACGGTGGCGCACGTCTTGCAAGAGTGTTCGCAGCTCAGCGAGCTGCGGGAAGACGTATCCAGTGGTTCACTATGTTTGTATGGAAGCTATGAGGCACTACGCCAAACAGAGTTCATCTCAGGTCCCAAGTCCAGAATGAGAAAGTAGGGGGGCCGGCATTAATCACGATAGGCTAATGGATAATCGGTAAGTAAAATTTTAAAATATTTTATTTTCAAATACCTGTATTAATTGTAAAAAAATGTAAACAAAAAAGTCCACGTATAGGATAATAGGGAAAATCATCGGTGACACACACACACGCAATATTAATTGAACCATTAGCAAATTGGAAAAAAGAAACATGAGATGATTTTTTAAAAGTTTATTAAATAATTGCCAGAGAAAGACAGAACATAAACATTTTATTATTAACAAACTTGAGCTATAAAACACATACAAATGTATAGAAATGCTTTAGATTCTCGATATATTAAAATAAAAATATATGTTTTGATGAAATAAAATAGGTCTACACTTACTAACCCATCTATATTTATTTATCAAAATTATATTTTTTAGTTGGCAGCAAAAAAAACTTCCTCAATTTTATTTTTGCATCAGTAACGAAGTCCATCTGGCAAAAAGTGGCCGCCTGTTGCCGTGATAGCAACGGTAAATAAATGAACTGAAACAGGATCTTGCCATCTAGATTATCATTATTCTAGATTAGTTACTTCTAGATCTAGAATCTAGATTATTAGATTAGTTTATTATAATAAATAGAGTCTGTAATAGTTTAGATGGCCAGATACCTTTACTGACCACCATGTTGTTTTTTGCATATATATCTCCCTTATCTATATTAAGCTTTCAATAACTTTTTTTAAAGAGATTTTTGTTCTTATGCTGTCAACTTATGAATTTGTAAGTGTATTTACTGAAATGAAGGTCTAAAAAAAATGTTAAGAATACATTGATGAAGTTGTTTCTTCTTTTTTTTCAATAACTTTTTTTAAAGAGAGTTTTTTGTTCTTATGCTATCATTTTAAATGAATTTTAATATTAGATCGGATAGCTGCTAGAAAGAAAGACAAAACAGCAACAGCAAAAAAGTTGGCAAGTAATTCTAGGGAGAAAGCCTTAAAACCAAAATGGCGTATTTCCAATGACAATATATGGTAATAAGAAATAAAACTTAAAAATATATATTTTTAAAACTATTTATCTCCGAGGAAATCAAGTTACATATTTGTAATCTGCATTTTTTTTCTGCATATTCCTAAAATATAAGAGAAACCTGATTTAGCGTTTCTAGTCACGTAAACTAATACCAACTAGTTTAGTAGTTTGTAAACTTACTTATGATGACTTATTTATGTAATATCATAAAGAGTAAAGTGCGAAGTTCGAGCAGCCCCACTTTGTCACGACGTTCGAACAGTTCAATTTTTATTGCTAAAACTTTTTTATTTGAATGTTTACCAAATTACTACTATGTTGCTACTGTGCATGCACCTTTTTTCTTTACTTCCGACACATACTATTTCCTAAGTTCATGGTGAGGTCAAACTCAGGAGGTGTGGAATTATTCTTTTTACTACCCGGTAGTGAAGTAAATGGGTAATGGCCTTAAGCCTAGTTTTAAGTCTGATTGCTCATCAGCGTAAAGAGACAATTTGAAGTTGTGGAGGGTGGGAAATGGTGCAATGGATGGTGTCCTTGCGCTGGAGTAAAAAGAAAATGACTTTATAGTGAAAATTAAATATTAAAACGTTTTTAGATATATTTTCAGCAATTTTCACGTTTGGATTTTTATAGCACCGTAACGGTCTGACCTATGAAAAAACTGATGGTATCTCTGAATTCCTCGTCCTTTTTTCTATACAAATAGATCGAATTTAATGTATCACTAGGCTTGGTTAAAATTAAATATGAGTTCAAAGAGGTGTAAGGTAGGTATCGCCAAGCGTACCTCACCTCGAGCAGATTTTCCCCCAGTTAGTAAGCTCGAATGGGTTGATGGAAGGTTCGAACAGATCAAAGAAAATATATCTAAAAAAATGTTTTAATATTTAATTTTTACTTTAGTAAAATCACTAAATTTAGAGAGCCTTCAGGACAGAAGGCTCAAAAGTAAAGTAGCAATCATACATAAAACACTGAACCATAATCTTCAAATACAAAATTTAATAAAT